>JAMKCH010085273.1:0-46879 GCA_023653785.1 Ophioderma brevispina
ACAGAAGTCAAACCACCACTCTTTGTAGAACCATCTGGAAATTATATGCAGGCAACTAACTTGCCATAAGCTAGCAACAAATATGTAACATTGTTTTCCTGCGTTATCCGCTGTGACAATGAGTCTATCACAGCTTAAAGCTTCAACATTTGTAAATCCTAAGTTAAAAAAGGAATTGTTTTATAATTTTGCTCTACTTTCTATTATCTTTGTAATTTTCATGATATTTATTCACACTGTATTCCTTTATGTTATCGTATTTTTGCATTCCTAGTTGATGTACGTTTATATTTCATGTTTATAAACAAGTTCAATATCTTAACTCAGGCCACCTTGGAATCGTGCTCTTGTCACCGAAGGTGCTACCCTGCCTAAATAAAGCTAACAAAACAAATCCGCTTCCAGATATCGTCACACCCGTATTTTACTAAAAGATTTAGTATACATACTTATTCTCCAGAAACAATAAATCGTATCACAATTGCCAAAAAACAACAACAAAACACTTTCGTCTTCAAAGGTGTGAGGACTATGGGGCCTGGATACTGGAATACTGTACCTACTGTATTCAAAATGCCACAGGTGTTAAGACATTTAAACGTAACTTAAGAAACATATGATGACCCATATGTACAATTTGCTTTAACTAGCCTTCACGGTGTTTACATTTTAGTTACCTGCTGCAATTTACTTGTATTATGATCATTATATAATTCAAATATACACTCACCGTATGGACCTTTTATGTCTATTTGGGCCTTTTCTGTCGTCACTCATGTCACCATGCATATGTAACTGTATCTCATATTATTTACCTCTTGTATTGCTGATGGGTTGGCATGGGAAATAAAGTTGAAGTTAAGTTAGTAGGAGAACATTTATTCACAAAGATGAGCATTAGGATGAGCTCTTAAGAAAATACAGAAAACGATATTAGACCGATCACTTATATCTGGTAGGCAACATCGCATGTTTTATGTCGAGTCGCCTGATGATGTTTTGTTTGCAAGGTCCGCTTCCTTTACATTTGAGTTTTCGCCTTTGTTAACACCCTGCTAGTTGTTCCCGTATCCTGTTACTGACATTCGATTCGTCATCGACATCATGTTTCTTAGCATGCTAGGGAGACACAGCCAATGAGCGGTGATAAAAAGCTTACATAACGGGCATAGTAGCTCTAGAGATATTGGGTTTGATTGGCCGAATTCAATTCAGACGAACATCTGCCCACTCACAAAGAACTTGAAGTTGACTTCCATTAGAATTGAAATTTCCCTTTGCTCTAACGAAACACAACGACATGCATTGCGTAGAACTGAAATGGCGTCCAACACAGGAAAAAGCATGCCGTTGATAACGAGAATCAGTGCTACGCATGCGAACTTTTTTTCGTTTGGACTCTGCAGATTTGATCGTGGTCACCTTTGTCTGATGTCCACCGTTGACTGAGGCGACGAATTATAAGGCCGTACAAGATGGTGTTAAGAAAGAGAGCTATAATGAATGTTAACAAACTACAGATGCTTGCAATGTTCGGTAAACTCTTTTCTTGAAAGGCGTCAAATACTGATAACTGTTCATTTGGGTACCTATGTTGGTACTTCTCAGGCCAGACATGCAAAATCTGCGTAATTTTCCCCAATTTGGGAACATAAGAGCTGCCAAAGAAAGAGCAATAAAACCCCGTGCCCAAAACTATCTTTACGTGCGCGACTTGTTGTTCACCATTCGATCTTCAGAGGGTATCATATGGCGAGAAGTGTTCTACATAAACCAAGTGAACCGAACAGATGTATGCAAAGTAGTCACGTAGGTAGAAGCATCAAGTGACGCCCATTCTACAGCCGTCTCCATGGAACCTCCTGTGCTGACCTTCCAATACCAAATATATTTATAGAAGTTGTTGATACCTGTGACAATTATGAAAGCCACATCTGCAAAGGCTAAGTTTAGCTAAGTATATTTTGTTATAGTGCGCATTTCACGATTCGAAACAAAGTAAGCATGAATGCAAGTTGGTCCAGCAACCATGCAAAAATAATTGGAGGATTTTGCTTTAGCATAATTTTTTTCAATAGGTTTGTAAAATAATTTTTCACACCAATGTGGTCTGGCAAGTATTATAATATCTGTAAGATGGTTTTCGGCGGGCAGTAAGGAATGTCATAGGGATAGGTTTGTTCAACATTACGAGACGATGAACATTTTTGCGAAAGAATCATATGAACTACCATTCAGACAAGTTTATGATGAAGAATCTTCAACTCGGTTTCCATTTAGGTCAGTCCTCAAAACGCTGTAAATAAGTGAAAAAATCGGCGTAAACTCTCAAACCACTGAAAGGCTTTTTCAGAAATTTGTAGGCAGACAAAACGCGCAGCCAAAAGAGACACTCACCTCGCGTGTTAGGTGGGCCATCGATTCGGTATAAGCCAAAATGCAGGGTGACTGAGGTTCACACGTACACACGATCAATTGGATTATATGGGGAAATAACGATGGCGCTATTGAAATATTTTCTACCATCAAGGGGGGGGGGGGGGAATTAAAGGGGGGGGGGGGGGCTGCGTGACTCAGTATGACTTGACTTAGTCAAATGGGAATTTTGCACTGTATGTCGGGAAACACATACAATAAGTTATGGTTGCCAGTCATGAGTTAGTCTATTTTAACTTAAGACCCCCAAGAAAGTAACACAGCATGTCTAAATACGCCCATAAGTTACAAACTATTGTCTATCACAAAACAAAAATGAGATCAATAGTCTGTTTTGTTCTGCAAACTTTGACACCTTTCTTGCTACATGTGATCCAATATCTCCAAACAAATGTCCATTTTAATTCTATCTCACTCATGAGGACTCGGGTTCCTATATAATCCGAAAATTCACTTATGAGGAACCTATTGGAAACAGCATATTTCATTATCTCCTCTCTGAGTGGGATCTCCCCTATCCAAATAGTGGAATAGTCCAATGAACTTCTGTTGCTAAGGTGAAGAATGATTGAAGGGCTCCAGGAGCAAGTGAGGATTTATGGCGCGTCCTCCAGATGAGAAAATGATAAGGCCTCTGTCCATGATTGAGATGGATTAAGGCTGAATTGAAGGCTTGATTATGGCTTTCGAAACACTGAATACATGTATAATGGTCGAATGAAATTGTGGACATTGGTAGGTTACTTTACCAAGTCGTCATAAGGATTTAGGAACCCGGGTACTCAGAGTGAAATAGGATTAAGGCTGAGAACTGCCAGTGACGTAACGGTTGGGGGGGGGGGGGGAAAGTATATATAGGCCTATGTTGCCTTCACTGGAAATGGCACTGTTGCAGAAAACGTAATTTTCAGGGGGAAAGATTCGGGGGGGGGGGTAAGATAGGATAACGCTTGAAATGCTAATATAAATTTGTAGAATTAAATAAGGACATTTGCTGAGTTTTAATTATAGAGGATCTCATAGTGGAGATGGGATTTAGGAACCAGGGTCTCATGATGAGATTAGGATTATAGGCTTGAAAAACACTGTGTATCATTTTGTAGAATGAAATATAGGGACAATTTGGTGGTTTACTTTAAAGTCGTCATAAGTGAGATGGGATTAACAACCAGCAATTCTCCTGGTGAGATAGGCTTAAGGCTGAATGCGAATATAAATTGTCATACATTACGGGCATTTGATGATTTTTACTAATAGTGGACGGTTTTGGACTGCAAAATGTAGACAACCCCCCCCCCCTCGGTACAACAACGCAACCACTTCTATTCGAAAGAATAGTAATACATAATTAAAAAAAAACAAAAATGTTTGTGTTTTTTTGTGCAAATTTTTCTAGGGCTATAGGAACTTAGTAGTTTTTGGGTCAAAAAATCACGTTTTTAGGCTAAAAACTTAAAATATCAGATTTATTAATTCTTAGGGCAAAACAATTTTGATCCTCACACTAAAACATTATTTCGTAAGTTCTACTAAATAAAAAGGTTTAGTAAAAACCGATGTCTCGTCTACTATCAGTGATTTGAACGGCATGTTACGATGCTATATATAGTTATGGCAGGCCGACCTGACGTGCTTTTACCAATGAAATTATTTGTACGGCATGGTTTTTACGAATTTAAAACCTGCCGTACTAACGCTATAGATCGTAAAACGTATGTCCTCATCCTACTATATTGGTTTTCGACAGGCTCAACAAGAAGTTGTATAACTAGTTCGTCTATAGTTGTACCATTAGTCTCTACAATATGCTGTGACAAACGCGTTTCCATGCAGGCTATCCAAAGTGACACAACACGTAGAAATATAGGCATATTAGATGCAAATAACGAATCACACCAATTATACACCAAATTGTAACAACTTTTGGTGGTCCTAACTATTTTAAAGCATGTCACGGAGCACCAAATCCTCTACAACATGATACAATGGGTTCCTGGATTCCCCCAGACTGAGTCATGTAGTGTTCGACATGAAAGGCAGGCCCCCCGGCGGCCCCAGGTAGGCCCCGTACCCCGGGTCAGTGTGCAACGGTCATGAAGTTACTGCTGCTCCTGTATGTCCATACCGCCGGGTTCATATCTATTCCAGACTGAGTGTGCACGGTCATGGAGTTGAGTAACATTACGACATGCATGACAAGGTATTGATACCCCAAACATGCATACACGCCGCCCGGTGTTCATGCATCTCATATCCAGGCCAATGCCATAAATGAACACGATTCGACCAAATGGATAAAACATAAATGTAACATTCAGCATTTATTTGTGTGAACTTTAAGGTAATATGCCTAATAGTACCTGATTTACATCACTTTGGAGAGCCCAAACAACCACGTCAGTAACAGTACAGACTGCATGTACAATGTGATTGTCCCGTGACTGCCCCGGGCGGGAACACAAAAGTTCGTATAAACCGATTGGTTGGGCAGACTTTACGAATTAATTGAATGCTGTTACCACATATAATTTTTACTAATTTAGACAAATTTGAAAACCTGCACATTCAGTTTAGCGGAACTGCTAACTAGGTTGTATTCGGTATTTACTTTCACAAAAGTTGTAGAGCGTGGGATAGCTAGTTCAAATACGTTGAAAACTGCTATCAGATGCTCAACTGATTTGTCCTACTAATTTTTTTTAGTAAAGCATATCGAAAAACAATTTTTGTTTTCAGTGCTGCATACTATCATCTCTGACATTTATATTAAGATTTCTGTTTTATACAATATATAAGGTCTAGAATTTTAGCCCCAAAATCACCTTTTTTCATAAAAAAAGCTCCTTTTTATCACATTTCCACCACAGAGTATTTACCTAACCCTCTTATGCAATGTAATAAACCTATATCAGATAACAAAAAGGATACCATAAAAATTAAGCTTGTTTGTAATGATTTTTACCTTAAAAAAATATAAAAAAATAATAATTTCGCTTAACTTGCGTCCCAAAATTTCATTTTCAGCATAGAAATCATCCCTGCCCCAAATATTCAACCACAACCACATTTTCTTAAAATCTTAAGTTATCATTCAAATCAAGGTGTTGTGTTTTGTTGTAGGTGGGGAGGGGTAACTCGAATACTAGAGCCCTTTCAAGGCTCGCCCGATATGCTTAATAGAGTTTCCTCATAAGTGAGATGGAATTAGGAACCAGCGGGTACTCAGTGAGTGAAATAGGATAAGGCTTTTAAGTAATGATGACGATGAGGCACGGGGAGCGTCGTCGTGGAAGGAGACGGAGAAAATATAATCTGAAATCCGTTCATTGAAGAAGATCTGCTTTCAAAGGGAAACTTCAAAAACGTCATATACTCAATCAAAATCTGAGTTCTATAAAGCATCGGATCTCAAAATCAAGGCAAAAAACATATATAGAAACAA
Organism: Ophioderma brevispina; assembly: GCA_023653785.1. Lineage (NCBI taxonomy): Eukaryota > Metazoa > Echinodermata > Ophiuroidea > Amphilepidida > Ophiodermatidae > Ophioderma > Ophioderma brevispina. The sequence continues at coordinate 5,879 of JAMKCH010085273.1, forward strand.
TCAACGAGCCTTAACAAAACATGTTAAACTTTTTTATTTTTTTTATTTTTTGTCTGTTTGTGTTTTTGTGTTTTGGTAAATTTTTCACTGAAAAAATCCAAAAGATTCGCAATGATAGACCTGATAATGTTACTATCATTGACATACTGTGATAACCCATACTTAGTACTCAACAAATTCCTGCATTTAAGATCTATTTTGAGTTGGTTTCAGAAAAAGGAACTCCTTAACATTATTAAAAAGTGTCCAAGTAAATCATGTGTCTTTGACCCTCTGCCGACATGGCTCATAAACAACATTCACTGTTGATGCTGTCCGACTTGACCAGAATGTCAATAGCTATTTACTTCTTGGGACCTTCCAGAGATCTCAACAAGGGAGTGATCACCCAGTTCTCAAAAAGCCTTCTCACAATACGGAGGAACTTAAGAACTATCGGCCCGTTGCAAACATGCAATTTACCTCCAAGTTATTGGAGAGAAGTGTGCTGTGCCTGCATCACAAGTGGTTAGCCATGTCAAGACGTATGCTTTATATGAACCAACTTGCAATCAGCCTATCGTGCTTCACATTCTATTGAAACGGCCCTTTGCCTGTGTCAATAAGATATTCGCAGCGTTGCTCTTGATGATCAAAAAGTTGTAAACTTCTTCTCATGGTAGATTTATCTGTAGCCTTTGCACGATAGATCATGGCACTAATTAGAAGCCAGTGAATGAATTCTGTGTCTTTGTCACTGGCCGTGTAAACAAATGGTTTTCTCATACTTGGAAAAACAAGAACAATGCAAGTGTTTGTGTGGTTCATTATTCTACTATTTTGGCATATGAATATGAGACTTCTTAAAGGGCTCGGTCAGGGGACATTAGGATGTTTCTACAATCATGCTGTCGGTATATTTACGTCATCATGGGAGTTCGTACCATAGTATGCTGATGACATTCAAATGTATGCCATTGTTGATCCTAAATTCCTGGTGATGTTGACTGTGCGATTTATAGACTGTCAAAAATGTGTGATCGATATACTATTTAGCTAATTGACAAGATGAATAGTCACAAACGTAGCACCAGGGTTAAAGCCCCCCTGATTTAAAGTTGTGCATCCTGAGTCAAACATGTCTATACCAATACATATGATGGGTTGGCCCTAAAGCCTACTGGACGGCCAAACCCGGAATTGACAAAGGATGCATGGACAACTTTGTTAGACGCAAAATTGCTTCATAATCAGCTACCCATTTACTGTCCAGACACTGTCAACAACACAGCCAAGAAGAAGAATTCGTAATTGAAAAAGCACAACTAACCACTGTAAAAAGATATTTAAACTAACGGCGTTTGACTGTAGCAGGGAATCAAAAACGTGCAAATAACTGTATATAAGGGACTCGAAACGTGCAAATGACTTAAAAATGTTGTGAGTCCCAGCTGCCAGTCAAAACGTTGTTATTTAATGAACATTTTTAAAACAGTGTATGATGATATCGATGTCATCTGAACAAGAATACCGCATTGTGCACAGTGACCCTCTACTCCGGAGAAATCCATGGATATGCACTTATTACAGCTCTGATGGAAGAACAAGAGAAATGCAGCTAAAGAGGTGTAGCTCTTCAAGTCATGTGCCAACCTTGTCAAACTTTAATGAGCGCATCTGGAAGCTTACACTGACGGGCAATCCTAAAACCCACCGTTCATTTGTGTTACACCCCCACAAGACTATCCAGACAAAACGTATCTCACTTGCCACCAGTACAGTTGCCAGCCCATAATCTTCTGTACATCCCGGAGATTTACAACGCTAAGTCTTGGGCCCTACGACGGGCTGTCACTTGCAATCAACGAGGACCAACAGAAACTGGTAATGTATGAAGGACTTCATGGAACCAAAGTTAACATTGTTGCCCACTATAGACTAATTCAAAAATCAAGCAGGTAGACTGTGGACACCCCGCGCCCAAATGGAGAACGGTCCAATGGAGATTTCTGGTCAGAAAAGAAGTGGATTAACAGCAGTAAGAAACTCAAGAGCCTACACACTTTTGAAGCTGTCCCAAGTTGATCACAGAATCTGTGTACTGTGCAAGGAGCCAGCTAAGTTATCGTGAGTTAACACCCCCTCCCAGAAGATCCCTGAAAAAAAATGACTGGAGGAAAGTAGGGGATACAAGAGTTTTGTAGCAGTATACGGCAGTAATGTAACAGGTTCACACTCTTGTTGATGAACTTGAAGACAAGAACTCCAACGCAGTATATGATGTCCTCACTTTAAGACAGACAAAGGAAATGGAATTGGAGATGCTACCTAGAAAAAGAAGAAGACTACTGCCTTTTGCCTCAACGACAAAGTCAGCAAAGCAGAGAAAAAACTGAAGTCTGACGTCGAAGAAGCACCGTACTAAATCCACCAGAAGCTCCCAGCAGAACCTTTAATGCTGCTAAGGATGCACTTGATGATGCTTATAATGTGGTGCTTGAGGAGTACGTTAAGTCCAAGGGTGAAGCACTTGCGCCCTACATCTTGAAAACAAGAATGTTGCCTGCCTGGGAGGCCTGAGGGAGCTGACGATAGAAAGCCACACCCACCTATAAGAATCAAAGGTCAAAACAATAAAAAGCGCCTTGCATATCGTGGTTTTAGACACTTAGTCTCTAATTGGCAAGCCAGTTCAGCAATAACACTAACTTGATGAACATTTACTTCATAAAAGATATCAGACACCCTTCCCATCCAGATGGCCTTTCACTATAAGGAGCTCAGATTCTGCTGAAGAAAATGAAACACACACCAAGCCACACGGTCCCGAACCACTCCTGCAGTAGTATGGAAGAATCCACTATTCCAATGATCAACTGTTAGAATTTTGTAACAACACTACATGGGAAACAAACCCAGCCGCTTTTCAAACATCATTCATCATTCCTCGACCAAAGAAAGGCGACCTCCACAAAAACCCCAAAATACAGAGGAATTACACTGCCACCACTGGCCTCGAAGATCTACCAACTCCATGTGCTCAACAGAAGCAGCTCCTCACATAGATCCCATTCTCAGACTGGAACCAGAATGGTTTTTGCAAAGGCAGATAAACACTACCTCAGATACTTGCCCTCAAGAGGATCTTGAGAGTTAAGAATTCCAAAGAGAAAAGCCTCAATTGTGTTTGTAGATTACAAGGCTTTTGACAGTGTAAAACCCAAACCCAAAAGGATGTAATGCTGCAGAGATCTCGCCAACTACGGGTCCCGATGAGACTGTCAAGGCATTTGCCATCATAATGCGGTGCATGAGAGCATGTTAAGTCACAGGCTGAAGCACTTGACGCCCTACATCTTGAAACAAGAATGCTACTGCCTGGGAGGCCTTGAGGGAGATGACCGATAAGAAGGCACCCCACCTATAAGAATCAAGGTCAAACATGCTGAAGGAGGGGGGCCCCCAGGCTTGACACGTGGTTTAGCACTTAAGTTCTCTACTTGGCAAGCGAGTTCAGAATAACACTAACCCTGATGAACCTTTCTTCAATCACAAGAAGGGACACCCTTCCCATCCAGACTGGACCGTTACTATACTGAGCTTCAGATCTGCCTGAAGAAACGAAACAACCACCAAGACACATGTCCCGACAACATCCCTGCAGTAGTCTGAAGAATCCACTATTCCATGATCTCAACTGTTAGAAATTGTGTAACAAACACCTACATGGGAAACAAACCAGCTGCCCTTTCAACATACATTCATCATTCCTCTACCACAAGAAAGGCGACCTCCCAAAAACTACAGAGGAATCACACTGTCACCACTGGCCTCGAAGATCTACAACTCCATGCCTCTCAACAGAATCACTCTTCACATAGGTCCCATTATCAGACGGAACCAGAATGGTTTTTGCAAAGCAGATCAACACTATACTCAGATATTTGCCCTCAGAAGAAATGATCATTGAAAGAGTTGAGACTTTTACAGAGAAAAGCCTAATGTGTTGTAGATTTTTCCAAGGCGTTTGACCGTGTAAAAGGGATGTAATTTGCAATATTTCTCGCCATACTACCGGTGTCCAGATGGGGACTGTCAAGGCCAATTGACATCATGTTGATACCATATAGCGTGTGCAGACCATGGATGGGCCTACAAAGGAGTTCCTAACAACTTACGTCCGGAATCCTCCAGGGAGATAATCTTGCTAACGATCTCTTGTAGTCGTGGTTGATGTCATCCTCAGACAGAGGCTTGACCTCATGAACGACAAGGGACTCAGCATCAAACCCAAGCTTTCTAGACGTCACCAACAGTCGGAGTATCTCACGACCTTGACTAGCAGATGATTTAGCTCGAACAGCTGATCAGATATGTGATGCACACGATCATACTAACATCACTGAGAATGCTGCAGACAAAGCGGCCTACATTAATGCCAAGAAGATGAATATTTGGACATGTCATGAGTGAAGTGATCATCAACATATCTGCACAAAACATCTTGAGCCAACTCAAAGAGGTCCAAGTATCTAGAGTCCTTTGTTGCCGTCAGCAAGAAAGACCTCCTGTCACGCCAAAAGGCCAGGATTGGAATGCCTGCAATAAACTACACCACTTAGGAAAATCTTGTATCTCCAATTCAACAAGCTGAAGTTCTTAGGAGCTGTGTAGAGAGTATCCTGTCTATGGTTCTAAAATCTGGACCATGAAGAAAGGGTTACAGGACAGACTGGATGGCACCTACACCAAGCTTCATATGCGAGTACAAAACATATCCTGGCGTGAGCACAAGACCAAAGCACAGATATATGGAGATATCCCTCCAATTTCATCTTCTGTTGCCCAACGCCGTGCACGATTTGCCGGTCACTGTAATCGTGCGATTGATCAAGTAGTCTCAGACGTCACATGTTGGAAGTTACCATGCCAGAACAGGCGTCGTCGCCCCTTTAACTACATTGATGTGATTGCTCGAGACATCCAACAGGATCCATCTGACATCCCCAACTTAATGACAAACAGGGACATTTGGCGCTACATGGTGAACAGCATCTCGGCTGCGGCCGTTAGATAGATAGATTTATTTGATACGGTCCGATTCGTTGTGAAAGGAGATATGGTCCGGCAGGAACCACAGTCCGGGCTCCATAGATGACCACCGGACATAAAAGCGTGAAACTAATGTTACGTGAAGAGTCAACTGAAATCGGGGCCCTATTGTTCACCATTTTGTTTCCCGGACCTGTGAGAGTTTGCTCTTAATTTTCGACAGTGGCGTAAATTTCTTTTTGACCTTGGGGGGGATGGGTTTGATGAATTTTATGAATGAAAGGGTTTTACTGGGAAAAAGATTCATTACTAGCACATGTTCGCGCCAAGCGCGCTAAAAATTTTGCCATTAGAAGCTAAAATCGTTTAATATAATAATTTAAAAAACTAAAAAATCTTAAAAAAAAAAAAAAAAAAAAAAAAATCTACCATTTTTTTTTTAAACTATTTTGTAAAATATGAGGGTATTTTTGGTCAAAAACAACATGAACGGGCATCATCAACATGGGGGGGGGGGAATATCGTAAATCTGACCATCCCCTCATCAAAATTTGGGGGGGGGGGAGATATCACCCCCCCACCCGGGATTACGCCTATGATTTCAGACATTGAAAGTGTTCTTTACTAATTCACGCTTTTATTCTTAGGCGTTCTTTTTGATGGAGGACGGTAGATTTACCATGATTCAGTACCATACGAAGGACAGACAACCGTTCGCTCAAACGATCTATAAAATGGTTAGTTATTTTAGTTCTGTTGCTTGGCTTTCATATGTTGCCTGATCGTATTTTAAATGCAGCACTGCCGTTTTCTAATTGTGGCATCTTTGGTAGAGTCACTCATCCATTGAAACACACATACATATGCTTTTGTATATTATGTAATGCCAAAGGTTAAAAAAATGTAGTGCTCGATTTCAAAGGACATCGATTTTGCAGAAATTGTACTATTAGGAGCAAAGCAGTAAATAGAATAGCCTTCCAGCCAGTACACTTAAAAAAAGGACATGAGAATCGCCAATTTATCACTTTTGTGAATAAGCGCAATTGATGGAAATGTTATACAAAGGAGTTGTTGACTAAATCATACAAATATCAAAATGCCTGCATGATTTGTTTTAAGCAGTAAAATGGCCATAGAATCTTCCAATCTTGAAAGGAGTGGTCATTTGCCCACCCGTAGATAGTTTGTTAACAGTAAGGGGACATGTGATGTCTTGTGGTAAGTCTCTTAAAGAATGGATTGTATAGAGCACACCTAGGGTTTTTCCCCTAGTTACATATTCATTAACTATTTGTACAGCGATTTATGTAGTGATTTTTTACTTCCATAACTCTTAAGAATTACACGAATTACTAAATCTAGAAAGTAACATTTGACAAAGATCCGTACCCACTATACCATTCCGATCCAAAGTCTTATTGTAATCCGCTGCAACCGATCTGACAGAAAGTCGTTGTTTTGTGATACTTGAATTGATAATTTAAAGCATTTTTTGAAGATATTCACGTTTTTGGCTGCCATATTGATGGACGTCATGTTACAACTTTAAATGTATCAGAAATACATTTATTGTGTCTAACAACATAATCTAAGTTAAGAAGGTTCACATTAGCAAACTCTAGAGGGAGGTGTTCATGCAGTAACAAGCTGATAGCGCCTGTACAGCACTGAAATTGCTTCACTGTGTGGTTCAATGGAGAAAAATCACTTAAATTGATCTAAAAACTTTAAAACTAAATCTAAGAACTTCTAAGAACAAGGGGTATAAGTTTGATTCATGAACTATCCTATAGTGAACACCAGGTTTTACGGGGTCGAAGCACCGTAAAGCACAAAGAACATTTTGTGGAGAAATTTCAACCTTCCCATACAGTAAAGAATAGGAGGTCAATGAGGTCACATACAAAAGTGTACATTGTACATGTGCGTGCTTTCACAACAGCACACACACGATTTTGGATCATTTTGGCATGAAGTTTTGTCTGTAACTCAGCTAATACTTGGGCTATGTATTTGATTGACCCCTCATTTTAAAGGAAAAGTAATTTACTTTTCAGTGAAAACACTTTCAGATTAAAAAAAAAAAAAAAAAAAAAAAATCGCCAATTTATCACTTTTGTGAATAAGCGCAATTGATGGAAATGTTATACAAAGGAGTTGTTGACTAAATCATACAAATATCAAAATGCCTGCATGATTTGTTTTAAGCAGTAAAATGGCCATAGAATCTTCCAATCTTGAAAGGAGTGGTCATTTGCCCACCCGTAGATAGTTTGTTAACAGTAAGGGGACATGTGATGTCTTGTGGTAAGTCTCTTAAAGAATGGATTGTATAGAGCACACCTAGGGTTTTTCCCCTAGTTACATATTCATTAACTATTTGTACAGCGATTTATGTAGTGATTTTTTACTTCCATAACTCTTAAGAATTACACGAATTACTAAATCTAGAAAGTAACATTTGACAAAGATCCGTACCCACTAAACCATTCCGATCTGAAAGTCTTATTGTAATCCGCTGCAACCGATCTGACAGAAAGTCGTTGTTTTGTGATACTTGAATTGATAAAGCATTTTTTGAAGATACTCACGTTTTTGGCTGCCATATTGATGGACGTCATGTTACAACTTTAAATGTATCAGAAATACATTTATTGTGTCTAACAACATAATCTAAGTACTTCATGTTTATTTTTTATCGCAGGTATTTGCTGTATAGGGCATATTTTAAAATTATTAGATTTGGCTTCCATTTTGAATTTGAAGTATGACTCAATGTTATAAGTGCCATGCACTTGTTCATTGGGTGCTATAGTATATCTAGTAACTCTACAGTTTGATAATATAGGGTTGAATAGATAATTATCATTTATGGCGACGCCATCTTGGATTTCTCAAAATGCCCAAGGATGCCCAGGTGGCACCCGGCAGATTCTTATTCTACACACCCTAATCTATCATTTTCAGCAAAAAAAATTGTGTATATACTCAACTTTACGGTCAGGCCATAACTTGAACCATATCTCTCCGACTAGTTTAGTTTCTAGAAACAATCACTTGTGAAAACGACTAAATCGTTTCGCACAGCAGTCGGTTGTCTCTTAGTCTCGTTTAACTTTTCGTGTAGAGCAAAAGCAATGGCATAAGCAACGACAGCTCAAAAATGAGACAACTATGCACGCTACACAACATAACGCCCATACGTCCAGTAAATGATACTGCCAGAATGTGAGGTCATGAGCTGCTGATCGAAGGTGTTTAGCGCCACCGTGCCTGACTACGAATTCAGACCAGTCAGCGGCAAGTTGAGGGGGTGATCTGGGTTCGTCACGAAAGATTTTAGATGCCCGCGATATGTTTAGAAGATAGCTGTGGGAGAAAGATAAGGAAATATTTCTGCTATTAATGTTATATGATTCGACATGGTTCTTGTGTGCTCACACTGTGTTGTTCTTTAAACTGATTAACCTCTATTCAAGATATTGTAAATGTTTTTCGGTGCTTTTATTGATACATCTCATTCTCTATTGTCACACCAAAATCAATTCGGTTTAAGTGAGAAAAAAAGCCACGTTTCCACAAAAATTTGTAGTTCGGTAATTACTGAAAACATTATCATTAATGGCAATCTACCACCCCCCCCCCCCCCCAAAAAGAATAGACTCGCAGTACAAAAGTACTTATAAGTTTAAGATATTTATCTCCATGAAAAAAAATGAATGTTTGAAAGAAAGGCTGTAAAATCACAACAAAATTATGGTTGCACAAACCTTAAATATGAAATAATACAATTTCCATCTAAATATATTTTCTCTGGGATATGGAAAAAATACGAACTCTTTCTTCCCATACTAAAATCTACATTTTGATGGGGTAATGTGTGGAGACAAGGTATCAATCTAGTCACTCTCTAGAGACTCTCCAAAGCTTTGGATGAAACTCTCTATTATGAGGGGCAAACCACTACGTGTAAATCCATCTAAGAAACAGGTGTTGTGCTTTCCATTACGCAACACCGTGAAGCCAAACGTCAGCTTAAAGTTCCTGGTCTGGAACTCCCCTGGAGCACTGTGATAACCATGCTCTACCTAGGGGTCACCTTGGACCGCACTATCTATTATAAGACCCACATGAGAAGACGAAGAGTAAAGTATGTTCAACGCATAACATCTTGAACAAACTTCACTGGCCCCAGATGGGGTGCTCCGCCACTTACCCTAAGATCGACGGCCATTGCCCTGTGCTAATCATTGTGAAGGACGTATGCCTGCCCTGTATGGGACCAGATCAAAACCAATGCCAAGGAAGCTTGATTCAGCGTTTAAATGCCTCCTGCGGCCTTAACAGGATGCCTCCGGTCCAACACCAACGGAAATGTATACATCCTAGCGGAATTGCCCCAACAGACATCCGTCGTAGCGTCGCGAGCATGCAAGAGGGCGTAGCTGCCAAGATCTAATGTGAAACACCTAATGTCTGGACAGATACCTGCTGCCAACCGCCTTAACCTTTTTAAATCTAAGGAGAGTTTCTTAAGCCAAGTTCCAACCTCTTGAAACAGTCTTACGGAGGTAAAGAGAGTCGCCTTGTGGGAAAGAAAGCTTGCATAAACCAAGTAACATCTATCGGTATTGAACCTGGTGAGCATCTCCACCTGGAGCTGGGCTCCTCATGGGCTGAATGGCGATGCCTAATAGATTGAGAACAAGAACTGGCCGATTCTAAGGTTTCCTGCAGAAGTGGGAGGCTATCGGAAGCAGATCAGGATTACTACCTCATGTGGTTGTGGAACAGCACCCACTAGACAATGAAACACCTCTTGGTCTGCCCACTGCGGGAGCAACAATGCACAAACAAGGACCTTGCGGAATTCAGTTAAGCAGCCAGACGCTGTATCCATTCTGGCTGGACATATTTGAGAACCCAGTGTTTGGACACCGATAAGAAGAATCTAGCTCACTCACTATTAAGGGGCCACAATAATAAGTCCTTGGGAATTTTCCTCAGTGAAATACTATCTTTTGGAGTAGACGTAAGTAAATTTCTGAAAATAACGTTTTCCAGCAGCTCAATACAACAATCAGTCCAATATTTACTGGATAAACCCTTGGGCTAAATAAACCCTTTACTTGCTAACCATTTATATCTACTGATAACAAAGTCTGGCAGGCCTTAAGGTCAAATAACAGTCTGAGAAGTAGACTGTAGAGTAGACTTTATGTAACATTGAGGAGTTTATACCATAAATCATCCAAATTGTTGGTCAAGAGGAGGATTCCGCGTTCGTAGAGGACCCACTATTTTACAGTGAATGAATTTCATGGTATATTATTCCGAGATAAAGAGACAGCTACGTGAAAATGTTGAAAAATGTAGTCAGCATCGCGGTAGTAATGTAAGTGAAAAGGAGTTGACCACACTCGTCTTCTGTTTCTAAATAAAGTCTTTGTCGAGCTTCCTAATCTTCATAAGCCAATTCTGTATGGGCCTTAAACTTCGAGTTTGTTGCACCCATCTGGGGATTAAAGTGGGAACGAGCGATTTAGGTCATGTGATTATTAGTGAGTCAATAGAGATTAGCCACTCAGTAGATTCCCTACGTTTTATTTGGCTGCCGAAATAACTAAATGCAAACAAACTGTGATTTGTATATCGTTATATTTCAATAGAAAACAGGCTGAATTTAGTATTTGCTCCTATGCAAAATTATAAATGTCACTATTTTGTACCAAAGAAACATTTCTCAGCTTAATCCTTTTAGACGGGGATATTTTTGATAGAAAGCTTTAGACCAGTGCAAAAATCAGAATTTTCACATTTTTTCGGGACACCTGTTATTTGAAATCTCTCGTTGCACCTTTAATTTGTCCCTATATCACCTTGAAGGGGTGTCCTCTTAAGTAGGATTGGTATATTTCCGCCCCAAAATGGTGCGCATTGGCGGGTACTGCCTATTTAAAATGGCTGCCATTGTGATATCTTTATAGCTAGGAACTTCATCCCGGACTACGAATTGAGGTTTTACTTTCCTGAAGTGGATTGAAACTTTTAAGCGTTCAAAATGACCTCCGGAAGGAGGCGGCGATTTAAAAAAATTAACTTAAATTAATAATGGTTGGGATAAAATTTGATTGATGTGCTGCACTTATTTTTTGGATTTGTATTTTGCGCACATCCTCTTACTCAAGATAACCTGCTCTAGGGAACCTAAAACAAGGAAAAAACACATTCCCATAGTTTTCGACGTTATTAGCAACTACAAGGAAAACCGATAAAAATTTTCCCGAATTGTATCTCATACTTCTAGACGATTACAGACCACCCAACATAAGATGACGCTGTAAAGGAAGATTAGCTAGGCAGTTGAGGAAGAGGAGTCGATGGGACAAATCCGAAACCAAGAAAGCAATTTATGTGCTCCAAAGAAAGTCGGAAGAACGATCTCTTCTAGGTGACATCTGGGAACATTAATCACCGATTGGGTAAAACGAACAGAAAATCTTTTTTTTTTTTTAAATTTCATTTGGGATAATCTCAACCGGGTTACCATAACATAATATTATAAGACTCAACATAAATTGAGCATCTAGTGATCTCAGCTAATAGACCGTATTCAATAGCCATGTTGGTGGACAAGATAGACGCATTCCAGTACTACAATACATTCACCTGTCAATGATGCCTGTGTAATCGCTAAACATGGATCGATTGACAGCTTAATGTATTGTAGTCCTGGAATATATGCATTTTGTCCACCAACATGTCTGGTGGCTGACGTCATATTGAATACGGTCTATAGACTTTAAAACTACTCTAATAGATACAAACCATACTACATGAATAGAATATACAATCCATGGTGTCAAATATGAGCAAGCAAATACAACTGTACTTGTGGAGATCAAATTTCACGTTATGCCAGGAGGTGTTATTGTATTTGAAGGGGCGATGGTGCGATGTTCAGTGATGTGTCTAAGATGGTCCGGGTTACCAGCAGTGGAAAGAATGGCTGTAAGGGAAACATGGAATGGTCAGATTAGTTGAAATGAACAGCAACAGGTTTGGATTTGACATGATTGCGGATGGAGCGGATGTTACCGGAAAAGCGCAGAGAAATGAGAGTTTTGTTTTCCTCAATAATATTAAAAATGTACACTTCTGGCAAACGACGGCAGAGATCGTTTGCATCATGCGGGTTACAAGGGACCACCATTGTCCACCTGAGTATTAACATAATCATCATAATGTGCCGCGACTCTTCTATATTTGTTAGCCTTGATCCAGGCTGTCTTCTGAGAACCGACCAACTTGCTATTTATTTTTCACACTGTATTGTATTATCGATTTTATTGGACGGATTGCGTAGCAAAATCCGGTGTAGAAGTAACCATTGTCCGGCGTACTCATAGTCCGGGAACAATGGTGAACAATAGGGCAATCGATTGAGTTGACTCTTTACGCAAAACTAGTTTCACGCTTTATTCCGTTACGTCTATGGAGACCGGACTATGGCTCCTACCGACTCTATCTGATTTCATTACCGGCTTCTGAAATGGCAGTCTGGATGTATGTAGGAGTAGTATTAAGGATGTGTGGGTGTTGGACAAAAACAGGGTAACAAATTTTGCCATAACTGTTTTCCAGATGAGCTTAGAGTAGCCAACTTACGGGTACTGTAGGAGGGGACAATCCCCTACTAACCATGTAATTCATCCCCCATTGACCTCCCCTGGGTCTGACAGGGGGGTGGGGAAATGTCAAAAAAGGTCAACATTTCACAAAAAAGTAAACATTTGCCAAACTGTTTTCCAGATGAGCTAGAGTAGCCATACTTAGGTATATTGTAGGAGGCGTACAAAGCCCCCTATAACCATGTTACTCATTCCCCCAGGTCCTCCCCTGGGGGATGACAGGGGGGTGGGGAAAAATGTCCAAAAAGGCAACATTTCACAAAAAAGGTAAAAAATTGCCATAACTTTTGTCAAGATGAGCTAGAGTAGTCAAACGTAGGTAATTGTAGGAGGGGACAAGGCCTTACTAACCATGTAATTCATTCCCCCATGGTCCCTCACCTGGGTTCGAAGGGGGGATGGGGAAAGGAAATGTCCAAAACTGGTCAACATTTCACAAAAAAGTAAACATGTTTGGCATAACTTTTTTCCAGATGAGGCTAGAAGTAGCCCACAATGGGGTATGTGTGTAGGAGGGGACAAGTCATACTTACCATGTAAATTCATACCCAGGGTACCCCGGGGTCTGACCGGGGGGGGGCAAATGTCAAAAAAGGTCACATTTCCCAAAAAAGTCAAAGCTTTTGTCAGAGATGAGTTGGTAGCAAACTCCATATAATTTTAGTCTATAGACTGAAGTGTTAGACCTATGCCTTTGAAAAGCTCCTAGGCGACTCCGCCTCCTAACTGCCCGATATGGAGTTTTGTTGAGTGTTGGGTCCAACAGTCCACTTAGCTTCAAGTGCCTTCCATTGCAGGCAGACTGGCTCTTATGGGGACTTTGTGTCTCCTACCTTATTGTGTCAAGGACTATATATACACCAATGTACACCCATATTATTCAACGCCCCAGAGCTGCCACATACCATAGGGAGAAAAAGCAATCCGTCCATACCGCCATTGGCGGTTTTTACAGATTTTTTTCAATTATTTTGAATATATTATGGCTTGCAGGTTGAAATCAGTGCTTTAGCAGTAGAGGGGCTACCCTGTCTAGAGAAGGGGGGGGGGAGAATTAATAAAAAATGGTACACTCCTGGTGGTGTTATGTTGTGTACACTGGATCAGAAGCTTGTTTAATAGGCTAGGTGTGGGTTGCCTTGGGGATTTAATTTTCCCTGTATAAAGCTATCCTATTCCGGCTGGTTGTTTAACGCATAATTGCATAAGCTGCATAATTGGATAGATGCATAAAGCTGTTATTAAGATGCCCAAATTGATAAAGCTATCTAATTGCATAGGGTACATAAGCTGCATAAGTTGCAAAAGCTGCATAAGTTGCATAAGCTGCATAATGGCATATTAAGCTGCATAATTGCATAAGCTTCACAATCTGCATAATTTTTAAATAAAAGTGGCCACTTTGGATAGTTCCTGGACGGTTCCTGTTTTTTTCAGTCCCTTTGTGTTTCAATGGTTGATGAGCATTGCCTGAACCCAATTCAGCTACTTGTTTTAAATGGTCAAAAATAATGATTTTAAAGGAAAGTGGACGGAGATTTCTGGATATTTCGCGGCTCAGTTGTGTCTCAATGGTTGTTGAGCATTGTTTGGAACCGAAATCGGCCATTCCGTTCCAAAATGGTAAAAATAATGATTTTAAAACAAAAGCAGATACTTTATGTTCCCTGGAAGGCTTCCGGATGGTTCCCGGAGTTTTCGGCTCCTTTGTGCTTCAATGGTTGATGAGCATTACCTAGATATTTTGGTTCAATACTGTCAAAATAAGGGTTTTTAAACAAAAGCGGACCTTTTGAATGTTTCCCGGATGGTTTGCCTGCATTGCCTGCATTTCCGATCTGCATTGCCTCACCGTACCCATTATTAAAAATTTTGATTAAAAGTAAACGATCGGGGTTCAGGCAATGCTCATCAACCATCAAAACACATAGGAGCCGGGAACCATGCAGAAACCTTCCTGAAACCATCCGAAAGGTCCACTTCGGTTTAAAAATCATTATTTATCCATTTTAAACCAAAGTAGCTGAACCGGGGTCCAGGCATGTCCCATCACACCAATAAAACACAAAATAGCCATTGAAATACAATGGAACCGAATACTCTGGGAACCACCAAGAAACAATCTGGGGACCATCAAAAGTGTTTACTTTGTTTTAAAATTATGTATCTTATGCAGCTTATGTAATTATGCAGCTCAAGCAATTATGCAACTTATGCAATTATGCAACTTATGCAATTATGCAACTTATGCAATTATGCAACTTATGCCTCTTATGCAGCTTAAGTAATTACGCAGCCTATGCAACTTACGCGATTATGCAACTTATTCAATTATGCAGCTTATGCAATTATGCAGCTTATGCAGATTATGCAGCTTATGTATTTATGCAATTCTTTATGTATCTTATGCACTTCTGCAGATTATGCAGCTTATGAATTCGCGTTTTAACCACCATCCGATCAGAATTCTTGCCAATGTCTTAATGAACTTGCGCATGGATTAATGGCCAGGTCAAATTATGTGCCTTTTTTTTTTTTCGTTTTTGGAAATTGGTGCAGATTGAAAAAGAATAAATATCTCACCATGGTCTGGCCTATTTATTTTTAGAGAGGGGGGTGGATATGCGCCACTTCCCGCATGATTGCACCTATATGACATGTGACCATATATTTGTATCACATGGTGTAAATCAATGAAGTTTGGTAGAGGCACCTTGGACAAGGCTACTTTTTGTTGACTTCTTGTTTCACCTTTGATCTTCCAAGGACCGTCTGTATTGCTTCTAGAAGTTGACGGCGTTGTAATTTAGTACCGTCAAGTCGTAACCCCCATTCCTTTGGAAGCTATCCTCGTGTGCATTGTCGACTTGATCAAAAAATGATCGGGATGCTATTATAGGAACCCCGTTATAAATGCTTCGAAGACACCGTTTATTACCACACGGTATATCAGTAGTCGTGTTTTCGGATGACCTGATAGTTTTGGTATTAAGAAATCTGAATTATAAGTTAGAGAATGAAGTTATGTAATTTTGGGAACCGGTATCCTCTTTACGACGAATTGAAACCAAAGGCGATACCAATATTTTAAGTGGAAGAACGCAAAAATAATGGGTCGCCGGTCCAATTCGTCGTACATAGAGTACCGGTTCCCACCATCATACCTTTATTTTCAGTCTTAAACAGCAATTTTCATTAACATGTTTAGAGGTCTCTTTAACCCAATTTCCACGATACTTTACGTTAAACAAGAAGGCCGCCCTCAACCCACTGACCACATCGAACAACCCGCTGAACGCAACGATCATCCGCAACGAACGCAACGTTTGCAGGCTCGCGCAAAAGTAGCAAACGCGGTATGACGCAAGCCGTCCCAATCTAAAAAATAACTTCAATATGCATGCGTATTACTGGGTTCAATAACGAATTAAACCCCGGGGGGGGTGCATCAGTCATGATGTTTAAGAATAAGCAGTACTATGTAATGCACCAAAAATCAATTCTCCTCTCGCTCTCTCTCTCTCTCTCGCTCTGTTTTAAGATAAGCAGTCTATTGATGTCACAAAAATAATTCGCTCTCGCTCTCTCTCTCGCTCTCTCTGGGCGATGTCAGGTGCATTTAAATATCATGAGTTTTTATTGGCAAATTCTGACTTTCCATGTAAAATGCAACATAGGAGTAATCTCTTGCAAATTCGCTTGAAACCATCATGCAGAACAGACACTTTAGAAGACAGATGGAGGTAATTATGTTTATCATTACCTGGCATCGTACATGTTGAGGTATCCTGCAATCCATCGTCTTTTACATTAGGAAGGCCTCCGTTGGCGGAACTTTTCCTTTGCGGTCCTCCAATAACCTTTTCTGTGTCTTTGTGAAAATGCTCTCCACAAAGATCTGCTAAAGATGGTCCTGAATGGAGAACATAACTCCCCCAGCGATAAATGATCACTCCTTCTTGGAGTTTTGCATGAATAATTCCAACTCCGGAAGTCCTTTTAAAGTACACAATTTACGACATTAAGATACTTGGTATGTTTAGATTTATGCGCGAGGATGTGTGCTTGTTTTGCAATGTGGTAATTCTTTTGTTCATGGATCGGCCCAACAAAAAAAGATCCATTTTCAAATACAATTACACACCTCGTATCTAGTATCTGCGATGCATGACTTGTACATGGAATGTGGAATTCCTCTTTGTTCAGGAGCAATTGAACACAAGACTTCCATGGTTCAAATACAAGTACACACATCGTCTCTAGTATATGCGGAGGCTTGTCCTTGTATTTGGAATGTGGAATTCCTTTGACAAAAGAATTCCATTGTTTCAAATACAAGTACACACATCGTATAGATTAGTAATGCGAGGCATGTAACTTGTATCTTGGATGTGGAATTCCGTTGTTTCATGTTCAATTGAACAAAGAATTCCCATGGTTCAAATACAAGTCACACATCGTAAGATAGTATATGCGATGCCTGTTAACTTGTACTTGGAAGTTGAATTCCTTTTGTTCATGCTCAAATGAACAAAAGAATTCATGTTCAAATACAAGTACACCATCGTATAAAATTTTTGTATATGCGAGGCATGTACTTGTACTTGCTAATAGTGGTTCCTTTTGATTCAGGATCCTTTGAACAAAAGTTCCATGTTTCAAATGCAGGTACACACATCGTATAGATACGGATATGCGCGGGCTGTACTTGTAACTTGAATGTGGTTCCTTTTGTATAGGACAATTGAACAAAGGAATTCCATGTTTCAAATACAAGTACACACGATCATGTGGAATTCTTTGTTCGTGGATTGCTTCAACAAATGAATTCCAAGTTTCAGTACACTCATCGCCCCTGACATCTAAACCTCAATACTGTGTGTGTGTTGTGTTTTGTGTTTGTGGCGTGCGTGCTGTGTGGGTTTTGTTGCGCGTTTTTGTATGCCGTGCGAGCCGAGAGTGCGTACAGCACCCTCTCACCTTTTCCGCATTTATTTTTGTGTGCGTTTAGTTTTCCTTTATTTTTCGGTATAAATCTCCGTAACTTTCCTGTAACGATTGGGCAATACATAGTAAAGTCGCCGTATATCATGCTTGCGGTTCAAACAAATTGATACACCTCTGGCCGTCATTGTTGTTATGTTACGGTGGGCATTTTGTCTTATGTTTAAAGAAATGGTTCATTGAAGAATAATCTTGCACGACAATCAAATAGCGGTGCCAATCCCCCATAATGACAACTAATACTTTTGACACCTTATCTTGCACAGTACTATCCCTCTTTGCGCAAAGACGCCTCTCTCCGCTCGGCAGAAGGTTTCGCCTTCCACACGCGCCTTTTTATGCTGTGATTCATTGCTGAGGCCGTCTTTGACACAGACCATTATTACAAGTGTCAATAACAGATGAACGCAAGTCATGGTTATTCCCTTGAAGTACACATGTAAAGATCGCAAAACCAATTTTGTGTGCAGACTGGAAAATTAGACCGCTTTAACCAGAATGGCTAATTGTTAACCATAATTTCTCTGTGCTTGACGCATAACCCCCCGCAGCCGCGCAAGTGGCTGTAACCTGCTATATAACTAAAACGGGATCCGTCTGCTCATTACAAGTCCGCCGGTAAGGGTAATTTAGCGGCTGACTTTGTTTTCATTTGTAGACTTATGGACCAAACTTTTTCACATTCATGAGAGGACAATTGAATATTAATTATTAAAGAACAATATACAACTGTTGACGCTTAAGGAATTTATTTATGGGAAATAACAGCCAATTTTTTGAAAAAAATAAAGATTTTGATGACGTCACGGCATTGATTGGTTTATTATTTTGCTTCGGGGGAACCCCTTAGGTAAATGACGTACGTAGCCCTACATTGGAAAAAAACAGCCGATTATCGTCATCGTAGTCGGTTTTTGAATCAGTATGAAAAGGTAAATTTTCTACTGTTTAGACATAATAACCAAGGGGGGGGGGGGGGGGGGGGGGGGGGGGGGGGGGGGGGGGGGGGGGGGGGGGGGGGGGGGGGGGGGGGGTTGTTTTTTTTTTTTTTGATTTGGTTGTTTTTCTTTTTTTGTTGTTTGGGGGTTTGTTTTTTGTTTTGTTTTTTGGGGGGGTTTCTTTTGGACAAATACTACGCACTCTGTTTCAGCGTTCCCTCTTTCCCGCCCTTTCTTTCCCTTTCTTACTTTCTCTATACGTCGCCCCCTTGAAGAGCAAACGGATCCTTATTACCTGACACTTTCCCCTGGCATACCTGACACGTACCCCCAACACTATTTCAACTCGTTACCTTTTATAACTACAAATACGGCAAAGCGGAAAGCATTCTTTATCTCCGTTGTCACAGCGTAATCGATCAAGATGTAGAACTATACTTTATGTAACGACTAGTGTTCATGCTTTGAATGCTTAGTAAAGACACCTTGTCCGACGCTAACACCTATAGATGATTCATAAATCGCTCGTCTAACCGAACCTGCTTGAATATCTCAGTCGGTTAGAGCGTCGTGATGTAATACGAAGTCGCCGCGTTCGGAATCCGGCAAGCCACATGGGTTTTTTTTTCAACACTATCGTGCGCGGCCATCCCAGGTGAAGATTAATAAATATATATATTTTCAATGCATTCAAGTCCTAGTGTGGTACTTTTTCAATGACGTACTTTACCAGCATCGGGTACGCATTGATCTTAAATGTTTTTCAACATGTCAAAATTCAAATCAACTGCAAAATAAGGCTCCTTCGTGATAGCCATGAAACAGTCTGTAGCAATGTCATGTCACGCATGAATTTGAAACCTTTAACCTTGCCTTCAATAACCTTGGGTGCGACTTGACACCCTCAACTTGGTTTACATCCAGATTTCAGGTGATGAATTTCAGCTGTGCTTTTAATTTGGTTCTGTTAAAGTACCAAAACTCAGAACCTTCCCCTGCAAAAGTAATCTCTACGAAACAAATACCCTTGCAACATACGCGCCATGGCTACAGATCTATGCGCTCTTTAGCCATTCGCACCGATACACTCTAATATCAAAACAGCCCTATTATATTCTTATAAACCCCAAAACCAATTGCACTCCTGGGTTTATCTGAGGTCAAACAAAAGTCCATCAACATACAAGCTCTGTGTCAAGGCCCTATATGCATAAGTCATTGTAATGGGACACGTACCCGGTGTACCACAATCAATATTGTCAAGTATAGCTTTCTCTCCGCTCATTCAGTCGGAAACCTCTTTTATTTTATTTTTTTTGTAGAAATCAATACACACTTATATTGCGTTGTACCACATAGTGTACCATGAAAAATCCAAAAACTTGCAACCTGTTGGTTGGTGGGTTTTGCGTCTTTCGGGCGCTCTATCTCACCCATTTTTGCACGCTATTTTACAACTGAGGTTTGTTTAATGAAAGAGCAAGACGTAGGCAACAAAATGATTATTTCGAAACTTTCAAAATGGTCTGCCTTTGCACAATACTGATCGAATAACATGCGATGCATACTTTGTTGTTCCAGGTGTATTTGCCAAACAAAACGGTTGAACTTGGGTCTAAATCGGGTTCATCAGGAGGGGGGGTTAGGCACAAATGAGATGTCAGAGATAGAAAAGGGTGCCCGTCCAAGCCACCTCTATACATGTAGACCTGGCTTTTTTCGACTATAACATGGTTTACCATTAGTCTTTCATTAACGGTTTAGCTGGGTTCAACGGTTCTGCCCTGCTTAGCTGGTGAAACCACCAACGAGTATGCGATTTTGCATTAACGTCCGCGAAAGTCTAACCACAATTAAGAAATAAAGGGCTATGCAGTATCCTTTGTGGGCGAATAATGTTTCCGAGGTCGGGAAAAATAAATAATGGCCAGAGGCGCAGCCGAGTCCATTATTTTTAGTTTTTCCGGCCGAGGATACATTAGGAGCCCATAATAATACTGCACACCTTTATTTCTATTCTATTCCGAAACAGCGTGATAATAATGAGAAAATGCATTCGCGACCCATTTGCAGATAATGGGCCGTACTGACATTCAGAATGCAGCATTTCAATAATTGGCAATTAACAGAGGTAATAGAATGCATGTTATAACCATAATTCAGCCTCACTCAATGGTTTCGAATGTAGATATATTCCGGTCGGATATCATACTTTATTTTAAACTGATCATATTTGGAATACATGATTCGATTCATTAGCGAATTCAATGATATAAACACGTGTTTATATCACTCGTTCCTTGTAAATTCATTTTGGTGTCAAAACCTGTCAAAAATCCTTCTGGAATTAAGCTGTGTTTGTCGGGCGTAGTTGATTTGAGCCCTGCGTTGACATTATATTCGCGTGATTAGTGTAAGTTAACCAATGGAACATTAAAAACTGGAGCTACAAACAAGCCCTGCACAATGCTAACAGGTACCAAAATCAAATCAAATTCTCCCCTCCTTCTGAAGACGTCTTAGTAATGTGGTTCTATTAGAATATTATTTCGCATATTCTCTCGAACAAAATCAAAAGTGCTTCAGCTTTAGCGTTGGTCTCTAGATGCACTAAATCACCTGTCAGAGAGTCGCCACAATAGCGCAACTAAATCCTGGGATCTTTCTTTCAATACTAAGTAATTCGTATGTGTAAAAGTTAAAAGATTCGGGTCTCGTTCGGCAGCCTTCGGTGGCATACCTATCACGATAACGACGAAACATGTTGCCCGCTTTGTTTTAGCTCTTTTCCTATTGCCACTGCCACGTATATGACTGCCATGTGCCTCGTCGGCATCTCCGCTTAACAATAGAAACGATATGGCCTCCGAATGGCGAAACAAAGCATGTGATTAATATAGACAAAAGTGCCATGCCTGCTCGAGGTTTGCCTAGGTGGGATGCATTTTATATTCCATGACCACAAAGATGCGCCTATGTGATGAGTTAACCGAAACTGCCAATGCACTTTTAGGTTTTGTGCGAGGTGAACCATTTTGGGCCCATACTGGCAATACCCCATTGTGCCGTCCGAAGTCCAATTTATGGACTCGTATCGTAATAATCGGGGATTATCGTACAGACATATTGGTAGACGTTCCATATAGAAGTCCCAATGTATGCAAATGAGGTATTACAATTGATTCCGTCATGCGCTGTATGATGTTGTGCAGTAGCGTGTAGTAGCGCTTGACGGAATCATGGCAATACCTCATTTGCTCCTTGAGACTTCTATAGGGAACGCCTACCCAATTTTATACCCTGGCGGAGAGGTCTAATATCATGAGTGAGCTTGCTATCTTATGTACTTATTAGTCTGTTGGCTGGGTTGGTCCCCGCCCTCGTTATAATGCTATAGAAACTGAATACCTTTTCCGTTGTGGTGTGCCCCATATCATGATCTTATAGTTAAACTGCTTCCTCCCTCGCTATTTACCATACCAAGTACCCTACTCATATTACTTTCAAACAATTATGACAAGTGAGAAAAAGAATCCACAAAGTTTTTGGTAGTTTAATCTATTTAGCTCTTAAAATCAGACATGAATATTGATAATTATTATCATCGTGTGCATACACATTGCGATTATCGCGTACCCCCACACTGCACAATAAACGCAAAAATATTGGACATTCGGTCATGCAACTCGTCAAAGCAAATACTGTGTTTTTATTAGTTTTGAAATAAAATATTTTTTTGTCAAGTCCGCTCTTCTTCTTGCAAAAGACGATAATCATAATAATATTGGATGGCCTTTATTCTTCCGGCTGATAAGAGAAAATATCGCCCCCATGCCAAGAAAATACAATCGCTGCTCGTCTTCGCGACTCGCCCTGATAATTTTGATCTAGGCTCGGTCGATATTTTCTCCGTTTCAACCCCTGCCTCAGCCCGCGCGATCCTAATATTATATAATTAAACTACCTGGCTTTTCACCACCCCGTCTGATAAGAGGCGGGAGTGAGTATCTTTCACTGTCTTCTCTTCCTGATTGCTCTCGTCTGAACTTTTGGCCGAGGCCTATGTCATGAAACTTGAAATTGAATTGAAGTTGTTAACAATGTTCCTAATTTTTAACCAGACTTTACTTTTTTTTTTTTAACAAAAGTTAATTTAAAAAGAAATTGCTCTCTGAAACTGAATTTGCTTTTTTACCTATACCTAACATAAATTACAAATTGGAAAGAATCCAAAATGGTAAATAACGTTTCTAAAAAATAATTACTAAACACATTTTGGAAATAAAGGTAGTATTTATACGCTCTCTTTATTATATTTTCCGTAATATTACGTTCTTTTGTAATTTTAACTTTTTTTTTAATGATAAGAATACGAACCGTATGAACATCGCAGACCTATCCGATTGGCTGGAGGGCCCTGTCCGTCGAATGGAAGGCTGCCGCTAACCGAAAGATATCATGTAGGCTGACTTACATCTGGCCAGAGCGAAAGTGGTCGACCCATGCTCCGCTACACAAGTATATTTGGTAAGCGTGATATTGTACCCTTAACATCCCCGACATTGGGTCTGGAGAACTTGGCTGACAATCTCACCTTTGGCTAGAACAGTGAAGGGCAACCACCGTTGAGCTGGAGAACAAAGATCATCAGCCAGTTTTGAGAAGCGCGAGCTAAAAGAAATCCCTGCACAATCCTTGGATAGTCAAGCTGTGATATCCCATATATGTAGCACCTGTGGCGAGACTGCCACTCTAGATTGGCCTCTTCAGCCATAGACGTCGCTGTTCACCTAACCGGTGACGCAATTGGCGCTTTATCCATAGTCGGTTGCGACTGACGGAGGCCATGCATGAATGATTTAAAACTAGTTTTAAAAACTATTTCCTCCTTTTTGGTATTATATTTAGTTTAAATTGAAAAAAAAAGTATACCCACACATATATATTTCATTTTAGGCATCTACTATCAAAAGTCATGTAGTGGTAGTGGATAGGTTTAGGACTTGTAATCCCGCTGTAATCTTAACCCTGGTCGAACTATGTAAGGTAAACAAGTATTAGGTTTATTCATATGATGATTAAAAGTAATTGGTGACATTAGAATTGTACATTACCCCATATAAAGACAAAGTGTAATAAATGGGTTTAAAAATATAACATTAAAAAAAAACTTTTTCTTTTCTACTTTTTTCTTTTTCCTCAACGTTTGTTTATTGGGCTTTTTTCCAAAATTGTTTGTGCCTGAAATATAACTTTTTACCACCACGTGGTAACGTCTAATAACAAATACGTATTGTATGATGTCCAAGGTGAAATTTGTCTCAGAGGATTGTCTACTTTTTAATTCTTATATGTTTAAAACAAGTCAAAAAACCACCATAACATTATGCAGCTGAGATTTTACGACGCCGTTCTTTTTAACGGTCCCTGCACTGGTTCGGAGTTTAACGGCTCCAGTTATTTTACGTTCTGCATGTAGTGAGTCCCAGCTGCTGCCAGTCCAATGCCTGGTTTTTTTTTGGTTTCACAAAAGGACAGCGCCGGATAAGCAGGGAAGTGAGCCCTCTATAATCATCATAGTTAATAATATTTGCACTCACAAGTTTTTGAGTTGTGTGTGGTTTACAACTACTTTACCACATTACGCAATACTTTTTGTTTATCCCAAAATACACGTGTGTACAAGAACAAATGAGAAAAGTCGGAAACCTTCAGGGGCATGCTCTTTGGAAAAAGCAAAGTTAGAGTATTCCTTCCATTCCAAAGCCATTAATTACTTAAATGAAGAAACAGGAAGATGTTGCATCCTTGCCCTTTCTTATGGAGCTTGTGACGTCTAGACACGGCTTTTGTCCTTCTAAGGCCTACAAATAGGCTACACGAGGCAGCCTTAATAACAATACCCAAATACCATTAACTTATGCTACTGAGATTTTGGATTAATATAACTGTCTTCACAACACAAAGCAGACTCTTAAATACAACACAATGACCCCCCCATAAAGCATGGCCCATGACCGCGCTATTGATATCATTAGCAAGCTAGCTTGCACTATGAGCTAATAAAATCACAATTCCCACGGCACAGTTCAATGGCTTTCTTTCACCATTGTATTGAGCAAATGCATCGGGTGCAGGTCGATGTTCCGACGTGTCATTTGTCCGAACGGTTTTTGTTCCGAAAGGTTATTACTCCGACAGGTCTTTATTCCGAAAGGTATTTACTCCGAATGGTAATTTCTCCGAAAGTCTATTTCTCCGATGGGTAAATTAATCCGAACGGCAATTGGTCCGAAAGGTCATTATTCCGAAATCTAAAAAAGGGTCATTGCTACGAAAGGTTTTTATTCCGAAGGGTCATTACTCCGCAAAAGGTCGTTTCTCCGAATTTTCGGAATATCGACCTTTCGGAATAAAAACCTTTCGGAATAAAAACCCTAATTTTTTATTTCATAGGATATTTACTCCGAAAGGTCATTACTCCGAAAGGTCGTTTCTCCGAATTTTCGGAATATCGACCTTTCGGAATAAAAACCTTTCGGAGTAAAAATCTATTTTTCATTTCATAGGGTATTTACTCCGAAAGGTCATTACTCCGAAAGGTCGTTTACGCCTTTTGGGGCATTGACCTTCTTTCTTTATTATGGTGCAAATATATTGGGCTTCCTTTTCGGGAGAGAGGTGGTTGAAATCATTTTCTTTTTACCGTAAGAAATGAGGAGTCATACAGTATCGTGTGCCCTTATTTCTGATTGAGAAATGATAAGAAGCGTTGCATAAACAGTGCTTAATGAGATAGTTTGATAGTTGCGAATTTTGCACTGATCATTTGGCCCCGTATTCTCAAACGATGTTTAACGGAATCACTGGTTAAATCGCAATTTAAACGCCCGCAAAAAACCCAATGAAATAAAAAAAATAGGTTTTACTCCGAAAGGTTTTTATTCGAAGATTCGATATTCCGAACATCGGGAAGAAAAGAAAAGAAGGAAACGACCTTCGCATATGACCTTCGGAGGAGAGAGTAAAAAACACCTTCGGCATCAAATAGCTTTCGGATAATGACCCTTATTTCATTTTGAATAAAGACCTTTCGGAATAAAAATCTTTTGGAGCAATGACCCTTCGGAGAAATGATCGATCGGAGATAAAACCTTTCGGAGTAATGATCTTTATTTTCGGAGAAACGACCTTTCGGAGTAATGAACTTCGGACTAATGAACCTTTCGGAATTTTGAGCTTCCATAGAACAGTGTGTTCGGAGTAATGACCGTTCGGAGAAAAAACCTTTCGGAGCAATAGCACGTCGGAATATCGAACTGTCCCCAATGCATCACCTGGTATTTTAGTATGATTTATGATACCAGGACATGCATGGTCAGCTATTGTTAACATGTGCCCTTCCAAGGCTACTGAACTGAGCCCTTGATAGATTAGCATGCCTTACCACATAGTGATGTGGTATGGTATGTATGTAATAGGTTGTTGTTGTTAATGGCAATTCCATTTAGTGTTCAGGCCCCCCAAAAAACAAAAATGCAAAAATGAGGTCTTTCCACCCCAAGAACCAGAATGCCACTCATATATATGTTTCTAACTAATATAACGCACATCCTTGCAAAGCGGCATTGTGGTTCTTGGGGTGGAAGGGTTCATCTTTTGAAATTTCAATTACCCATTGAAGCCTGTATTATAATTTTACATAAAACCAACTTTTAGGGAATTTCTATATAGTGAGATTTTTTGAAAACCGGAAAAAGTTAAACTTTGAACATGTCCCTTTAAATGCGGAACGTTTCAAGTTCACCTGCTCTCGTGAAAACTATAGAGGGCGTCCTCCATTCCTTATCCGGCGATGTCCTTTATTTTTAACAGTGCGCGTGCATGCGATGTGCCCTAAGTTACTCTTCACAGCCATGTACTAGACCATCAGACATAACAAAAAAAGTGAGGTTAGACTTTTGCTACTTTTTTCGCTAGAGGGCGTTTTCAAAATGGCCGCCAAAATGCCCTTTAACACCATATAATGGCGTTTCGTAGCCACTATATGGGGGGATTGCCAATTATCATTAATCTGCAATCAGGAAATGTCACAATCATTTCGCTTCATCGAGGTTACAGCTAGCTAAGCGCACAACCCTATCAGCACTTAGATTGTAATATCATCAATAACAGCACAGTAATGAACAAATCATCAAATCCATTAAACTGAAACATCACTAAAAAATCATTAATAAAAATTAACTGTAAGAAAAAAGAGAAAATGAAACTGCAACTTTGTTAGAACTGAATAAAGTAACTCAACAAATAATGGAGAAAACGATCAACAAATAGGGAAACACTGAAAAACTGGGCCATTTTGCCCGTTAATGCTATTAAAACATCACCACAAGGTGTTAAATCGCATTTGGTGGCCATTTTTAAAAGCGCCCTCCATTAGGAATACCTTCAAAAAGATTGTCGGATATTACCCACAATACATCTTGAATCTGAAATTGCGAAAGGGCTTATTCTGTAGACGTTGAAGGCAAGAATGGGAGGTCACAAGCCACTGCCCTATCAGGTCAATAGTTCAAAAATGTAGACAATGTGAATGAGTATTTGTTTGCCATAATATGACCATACAACATGTACGAGTAATTTGGAATTTAATTTAAATGGTACAGTTTTGAAAATGTTACCCCACGATGACCTTGAACAATTTTTGGCCTGTATGCCTAAAACTTCAAAGTTCAAAAGTTAGACAAACTATACATTTTTTAATTCAGTGTGAGCAGAAGAAAACAATAGTCCATAATTTAGCTCAAAAGAAACATTTCAAATTTTTGACCCCTGTATAAACTTTACCCCCTTATTCCTCAATTAGCACAAAGGGGACTTTTAATATATTGTTCCTCACAACAATAGAGGAAAAACTATCATGAAAAGCTACTACTTATTTATTTCCGCCTTCTGGCTAAATAGACCTATACATTCATGGACTAATTATGCTACTTTGATTCCAGCAAATATTAGCGCTGTTGGTATTCAGTAAACTGCACAGTATGCAGAGGACAAAGAACTGCAGATTCCTCTCAACAGAGCCATTGCTATACTGTCCATGCAATTAAAAAGATTTTAGGTGTTATCACCACCCCGATTTTTTCATGATGTAAATACAAAATACCTACTTACCCTCGTTCACGAATAAATAAACATTGAGCTACTGGTAAAATGGTGCCGGTTATGGATGAGATTATTCAACAAAGCAGTGGCTCTATAGTAATCTCAGCAATGCACGTTACCGTATTGCATGCCTTGCATATAGGTCGTTGGATACCCTTTTAGTTTTGTTTTCTGTATATAAAACGTAGATTGGAATAGAATGATGTTCAGAAAATGCGGTTCTATAAGCATGATTAGTTGCGGGTCGTTATGGGTCTGCCGCTCGCACAAAGATGCTGGGTCCTTTCATGCAATTCATCAAATCGAGTACACCATTACCTCAAGATTTCTTTCTTTTTGGTGTTTTGAAAGATATTTTATGAGAAACTGAAATGCTGAAATTTGAACTCTGGACCTCTTTTCGTTTCACGCTACAGCACTTTTAAATTAGAGAGGGGTCACCTCAAAAACATGTACCGTGTGATTCAAATCTTGCAGTTTTAGACAATCTTGTATTTTTTACGGTTGTTGCACACGGATTTTGTACGTAACGGTTTACAACGTCCCAATGAAATCATTGTTTTCATCACATAAGGGTTATTATTTTTAGTGTTTAGTAATAGTTTTATTTATTGTATATGTGCACATATATCAGCAAAAAAATTGGCTATGGTTTTTCGACATGTGAAGTTAGTGTCCACTGTAAACGAGCCTCGACCTTTCCCACCCCAACCAAATCGTTGTGACATGAATTCATTCATAAGGTTTGACCTTATGTAATGATTCCCACTTCCAAGGAACCATCCAATCACTGATCAAATACATGCTATTGAATGAGCGATTACCAACACACTGTGTGCATGTCCCATTGGCGAGTAGGCCTGTTTTTTACACATGTTGGAAGCCTTGTTAGAAATTGTCGTTTCGGAAAAATCTATTTTAGAACCATATGTCAACCAAATTACACCACCTTATATAAATAAATTATCTTGGGTTGTCAGCTTCTACGAAAAGTATAGGTCTAACCGTTTGTTCATGGCGCCCTCTTGAATACTCCCAGCAATCACTGGTGAATTTTGCCATAGAAATTACATTATACCCTACCAAATCCACTCTTTTCTAAATCTACCCATTTTCGTATTTTTCTGTATGTTCTATCATAATAAAATTCACATATGTTATTGATGATAATGTATTCTACAATTAGAGCTTCGAGGGGGGGGGGGGGGTGGCGCGCCTACATCGTCCATTCCGCGCCTTGCTCTCAACGAACTGATATTTCTCATTTCCTATGCGTTAAGCACAGAGTACGCATGACGGGTCATATGCCTATTGAATGCACTGTGCACAGTGAATAGGGAAAATGGCCAGTAACTGCAAGTCTGACTTTTTTTTTATTTTCTCAGATGACTCCGTTAGTGCCCAAGGAGTGGTGGGGGAGGGTCCCATGGATCCCCACTAATTAACCAATTAACGGGTTTTTTTTTTGGTATGAAAAAGAAGGCGTATTCAAAGTCAATACAATTACAAAAATTACGGCGAAAAATCCCATGCGTAAGCGGCCAGCGCGAAACAATTTGGTTGTCCCATAGAACCCCCATTGGTCACTGAGGTGTTAATCGTGAACGAGACCGCTCAATCTACATCGGGCGGTGTGAAACGCCTTTAATCTTTTCAACTACATACAAAATTACAATACAGTGGATCTGGACGCAATGATGTTAATCCCTTACAACATCCCTAAATTCCATTTTTGGCACTTTTCAAAATCACGAAGCGGACCCATGTCATTGTGGTTACGGGAATTCTCCCTAGACCTACAAAACAGATACCACGACCTCTTTTTTTGTCGGTGTCGTCAGCTGCTAGTCATTTCCCCTCTAGGACCGACGTAGGGACATAGACCGGATAACCAGCCCTTCACCCTGCTGGGCGCGACAATGTTGGCTTATTTGGCAGTGACAATTACATATTAGGGTTGTGTGTTTGTTGGGTGTTTGTTGTAAGTCAAGTAAGGTCGTTTTGTGTGCTTTGAGGTGCATGATTATGTGAGGCGTGCTACATGCTATAGTCCTGGACAGAATAGGCGACCAATTGCGCGTCTGCCGTAATTTGACGGTGCAGAACATAATTATGTCGGCCGTGAAGAATAATCTGTGAATATTTAAGAGCTTATTGAAACAGAAAGTTTACTTTGCGTTAATTAATTGTGTCCCGCGTCTGAACCCGATTCAAATAGGGCAATGTTTTGACATTTTAAATCATATTTTGTTGGAACATGCCCCGCCCATATTAGCACATTCAAACCAATCACAGTCCACGCCGAGCTGATTGACAACCTTGACATACGCGCATCGGTGGGCTAATTCTGTCCCTGACCATATAGGTGACATGTCACCGAGCCGCTTAGTATTATGGGTAAGGCGCAATTTTCACATTTTGCAAGAAGTATCACCTAGTACCCGAAGCTTTCAGCCCAATATGCCGGTAAATCGGGGGGGGGGGGGGATATCTCCCCCGCATATTTGATGAGGGGGATGGTTCAATACGATCAGCCCCCCAATGTTGAATGCCCATTCAATGATTTGGACCAAAATAACCTCACTTTTACCATAATAGTTTTAAATGTGATTTCACGCGCTTCGCGCGCCTTTTGTTTTACTTACAATACCTTAACGCAATTAGCTTCTAAATGGCAACATCTTTAGCGCTCTTCGCGCCGCACGTGTGCTAGTAATGGATCTTTTTCACAAACCCCTAAATTTTCAGCCAACCCCGTCCCCAATGTCAAACGATTTACGCCACTGTTCAGTCCATATTATACTCTACAATTCTCTGTTACGATGTTGCACAATGCTTTTAAGTTACTGATCGCCTATATTGATCTAGAGGTTCGCGACTGGAATCACATAGGAGCACTTTAATTTGAACATCGCTTCACGCTCACAGAGAGGTTGCCTAATCGCTAGACGGCTAACCCCCGCAGCCGCGTGCATGGCTGTAAACCTGCTACAACTAACACGGGGGTCCGTCTGCTCATTCAGTCCCGGTAAGGGTATTTAGCCAGCTGACTATGTTTTAAGTTTGTAGACTTCACATTCCTGCGGGGACAATTGAATAATTATTAAGAACATATACAGATGTTGAATTCTTAAAAAGGAATTTTATTATGGGAATAACAGCCACATTTTGGAAAAAATAAAGATTTGATGACGTCCACGCATGATTGGTTTATTATTTTTGCTTCGGGGACCCTTCAGGTAAAAATGACGTACGTATCCCTACATTGGAAAAAAAACAACCGATATCGTCATCGTACGTTCGGTGTGTTGAATCTGTAGGGAAAGGTAAATTTGTACGTTTGACATAATTACGGTGTCTTTTGGAAAAAATAATAGCACTTGGGCAGAGGGTCATATGTACAGACCTTGATTTACATCGTCGGTTTATATATATCGGCCGCCCCCGAAGAGCAAACTGATATCTGATAACTGACACGTGACCTGTACCTGACCCGTTGACCAAACTATTCTCTCGTTACCGTTTATAACTACAAAACGGCAAAGCACAGCCTTCGTATTCTGGTTGTCACGCGTAATCGTCAAGATTGAGACTATACGTGTGGGTCTGTACAGGGAGGGTAGGCACACGATCTGCTCGATTTGGGCATTGGGATTCCAAACGGTTAATTTGTGAAACTGCTACATGCATTACTATGGCCGTCTCGGTCCCGTGACATTAAAAAATCATATCTTAAAGCTTTGTTCAAAGATCTTAGTAATCTCATGATAAATTAAGAAAAAAATAGAAGTCCACATCCCTTCTTCTGTTCAATTACCGTGCATAACTTCAAAACTCAGAACCTCTCCCCTGCAAAAGCAATTCTATCAACATAATACCCTTGAACATGATACGCGCCATGGCTACATCGCTATGCGCTCTGTAGCCCTGCGCACCGATACAACTCTAATATCAAAACACCCATTATAATTAATTATACACCCAAACCATTGCACTCCTGGATCCCGTTTGATTACAGAGGAAAAGAAAATTGAATGACATTTTTATTGATTTTGAAGAAAATTTGCAACCTTTTTGATTGACATACCCAATATTGTTATCTTAATATTTATTATTTATCATGATTGTAGTGCTTTGAGCCATTCAAATATTGACTGCCTAAATTCGTGTACTAGTAAAAATATATCATTCGGTCAAATTTTGACTCTTCCATCACTCGGCTGAGCCTCGTGAAATAGAAAAGTGAATTTGATCTTATGATCTATTTTTACTATCAACCTCTTGGGCATTCAATATTTTTATACTATTCATGGATAGAAAACGTGGTTTACTTCGCCGATTATGGTGATCAAATAACAATAATTTCCTTCGTACATTAGTGATAATAACTTTTCATAACTTGTGCAATATTATCCTGATTTCGTTAGATTGGTTACATCACTTCACAGATCATCTTTTATTTATTGATCTATGGACATCTACATGTCTCTGCATTTAGTTCATCTGTCCTTGCCCCTCGTCTTTACTTTAAAAGGTAAGCTTGTTTTGTGTAATCATTATTACTATCATTGATTATGAAATATATGGGTGACAACAAACATATTAGACGAGAGATAATTGTCTAAAATGTAATAATAAACCAACGCAATTTGCCCATTCTATCATTTGACAGTATTTTTCTCCTAATGAAATAACAAAATATAACATGAAATAAAAAGCGACGTTATTTATTTATTTTTGGCATGGTTTGTCAGAAGTCACCTGTCGAATTTACATTCAGAACTACTCATAAAAGTCTCCTTTCCGTGTGTTATTTCCAGGATTGGTACACACACAAAATCCGACACCCACACCCCGTACACCCAACATCGATACACAAGACACAGACACACACACAAACAGATAAACAAGAGACACAGACACACACACACGCGCGCGCCTCGCATGCACACTCGCACACGCACACCCATGCGAGCACAGCCACACACGCACGCACACCACGCACGCACACACACACAAATCCCACCCACACACTTTTAGGTACATGCAGGGTTGTGCGCGTGTACTTAGAATGTGGAGCGTAATGAGTAGGTCTCCAATTTATTAAATGAACAATTGTTATGAGAAGCTACCCTTTCAAATTGTCTGTCCAAACCAAAACAACCCTGTCCGTTGAGTTATGCGATCAGACACGATAGATATCTCACGACAAATTCCTTCAACAACTGGTTTCCGAATACAAATGAAGAGCACCGCTCATTACTGGTAACGTCAAATTTTTGATACGCTTGGGAGATTTCGGAAAATTTATGACGTTCTAGAGACTTCTCAATGTCAGTGTCAAAAAAATATATTGCACTGATAATGGGCAAATCCATAATGGTCTTAACTATCGAAAGCTAAAAATAGAATTCAAATCAAAGATGCAGACTTACTTTTCCGATGGTGATTGGTGTGTTGTTTTTTTGTTAGTAACGTTGCGCCATTGAGTTTAATCTAGAAAATGAAGGTCAAAAGTACTCCTAAATAAGCCTAGATTATGCGCGATATAATTTGAACTTGAGATTTTACTAGTTGGTTCGGTGTCACTTTGGTCTAATCCTGAACACACTGTGTCTTCTAGACAGGGTAACATTTACGTTTACTAGTTGCCATTGCAAATATGCGTGGCTATTTTTCGGCAGTGGAACCACGTTTGGATTGGAAAATGCAATGGGAGTATTGATGCTGTCATAATTATATGCGTGTATTATAATCTGTGTTTTTGACTCAGCAGGTCATTTAAACTATGGTCAGTCAGCCGTGGTTGGATCGAAGCGCTTAAAATAGCCGCAAACTTTTCTGGGGTCGTTTTCCCGAAACTATGCAACGTAATTTAATCTATTGGCTTAAAGGTCACCAGGAAATGAGATTAGAAACCTAGTCCAATCTTAACGGGGGGCATTCAATTCCATAAACAGGGCCACACAAAAAATCACTACCAGTGACATCATTAGTGACACGAGTGATTTCAATCATGCCATGAAAGAATTCACACACCAGTCCACCTGGAATTTTCTTATTACTCCACTTCTCTGAAAAATCAATAGCACTAATGATGTTCATCACCAACCCAAATATTGAAAGGCTTTTCTCGCCCTCCTGTAGACTTGACCAAAACACATCGATTTCTATTTATCATTTCCTGGGACCTTAAGCTTTTTTGGTTACGGCCATGGTAGTAGCGTTCCTGAACATTGTACTTAAGACGGTTGTAAGAGCCCAATACGTTAACAAAGCCAATACATAACAATTTGATACGTATTGAGTTCAGATTCTTTACTTAGACAAAAAATGGCAAAAAAAAATCATCCTCCCAATACGTAACAAAAGTAAAATTACCTAAAATCTAATATCTTTGTATGCAATTACATTTACTCATACTCCCTCCCTCTGTGGTGATGAATTGTTAATAATATTTTTCCCCCTCCCCGTACATTTCCAATATATTCATATAACTAATTTGTTACGTATATGGGCACGCTTAAATAAATTTTTTGTTGCCACTTTTTTGTTACGTAGGGGCTCTGTTTGTTTTCAAGCAAAGCTATGGTGGCATCCTGCATAAGTGTGCTATAGAAATTACTTATATCGGACTCAGAACTCATTTTTGAGTCATTCCGGTAAAATGGTTTTTTTCAGAGGTACGTTTTCTAACTGACATTTGCGTCATTTTGAGTCTTTCTAGAACAATTACAAGATCATAATTTTTGTTACTTATTGTGCTTTGTAGTTTCAAGCAAAGTATAGGTGCCCCCCCCCCCATCTGCATTTGGTGTGCTATAGAATTCTTTTTGTACAATCGCTATATCTAATATACCTATATTACGGGATTGTACGTATTAAGAATAAAAATTTTGCCACATGGGTGGTGTGTGCGTGGGTTCATATAGAATTATTTATACTGACTCAGGAATTCATTTTGAGTCTTCTAGAACAAATTACAAGATCATAATTTGTTACGCATTGGGCTGTGGTTGTTTTCAAGCAAAGTAAGGTGGCATCTGCATGGGTGCTATAGAATTAATTTATATGACTCAGAAACGCATTTTGAGTATTTTGAGTTTTCCGCGGAAAAAATATTTTTTAGTACTTTTTCTCTGGACTAGGTTTTTTCGACCATCGCTATACTTATATACCTATATAGGGAGTGTAGTATTGGCCACTGAGATAAATTTTACCACTGGGTGGTGTGTGCGTGGTCGGATAGAATTACGTTATATGGACTCCGGAATTCATTGAGTTCATTTTGAGGTCTTTTCTAGAAACCAACTTACAACGATCATAATTTTGTCTAATCTGTAGGGTAAAGGATATTTGTTGGAAGTTATGAGCGAAAATGACCCCATTTTGGTCGACCGATATTAATTTTAAACATATAGGGCTAAGGAAAAGAAACTCATGTTTTTAGCTCTCACATGAAAACGTGTTGAAATATCAGCGCAAAATTTACAGATGGGGTTTGTTTTGTGGTGAAGACCATTCTATCAAGATGAAAACCCTTATTTACTTAATCCGGGTCGTCCCCTTTTACGATATTGTATAATCCAAAATATAGGCAAACATTGTTTTAAATGAAAATTAACATTCTTCCATGCTTCCTTTTTTCTACCTTTTTGTATGTTGTTCGGAGGGTTTTGTACAAAGTTAACAGCAAGAAACTTCTGTAGCATTTTTCCAGTTCATACCGTATGAGTGGACTAAT
The DNA here is from genome assembly GCA_023653785.1 of Ophioderma brevispina. NCBI lineage: Eukaryota > Metazoa > Echinodermata > Ophiuroidea > Amphilepidida > Ophiodermatidae > Ophioderma > Ophioderma brevispina. Next base: position 41,455 of record JAMKCH010085273.1, read on the forward strand.
AGGGATGGTCGAAAAAACCTAAGTCCGTGGAAAAGTATTGAAAAATATTTTTTCCCGCAATGAATCGAAATGACTCTTAATGAGTTTCTGGGTAAATATAAAGTAATTATGTATCACAGACGCAGCAGTGCCATTTTACCTTGTTTGAAACAACCAGAGCCCATACGTAAGAAAAATTTTTCATGTTCTTTTTGTATTTTCTAGAACGGCTCAAAATGACTCAAATGAACTTATGATTCCACTATAAAGTATTCTATAATCGCCCACAAGCACAACCACCCATGTGGCAAATTTTATCTCAGCGGCCCAATACGTAGACGATCCCGTATAAAGGTGTATATAAGTATAGGGAGGTCGAAAAAACCTAAGTCCAGTGGAAAAGTATTGAAAAATAATTTTTCCTCAATGAATCGAAAATGACTCTTAATGGTTTCTGGGTTGAAATAGAAAGTAATTATGTAGCCACGCAAGCAGATGCCTGTTTACCTTGTTGAAAACAACCAGAGCACAATACGTAAGAAAAAATTGATGTTCTTTGTATTGTTCTAGAACGGCTCAAAATGACTCAAATGAACTCATTTGAGTCAATATAAAGTAATCCTATATCGCACACAGCACAAACCACCCATGTGGAAAATTTTATCTCAAGCGGACAATACGTAACAATCCCGGTTATATAGGTTGTATAATAATTCTAGGGATGGTCGAAAAACCTAAGTTCCAGTGGAAAAATACTGAAAAATATTTTTCAGGAATGACGCGAAAATTACTCAAAATGAAGTTTCTGGGTCAATTAATTGTGTTAATTAAAGAGGTTGAGTTATTTTGATTAGGCATTAAAAATTTTCTTCTCCCCTCGAGATTTATTCAGACTGATGCAGGGTTCCGTTCAGGAGCCCGTTCTTTTCTTATTTACCCCGGTTTTGTGTGAGGTTATCTCTTGTCGTTACGCAGCCATTCTGTGCGGGTCGACGGGAGGAGGAACGGCTTTAGTATGGGCACACGGGCTAAATAGGCCCGTGGATAGTCTATCCCTCGTTGAAGGTTGATTAAATCTTTTAAGGGTCGTTATTTTGTCACATTTGGACATGCAAGATACTTTACAGCCCCAGCATAGGGCATGATTAATTGCGCATTGTCACTAATTTATTCCAATTTTATCAACGTTTTAGAAAACGTGTAAATTTGCACTCTAAAACGATATTGTATTAGTGTGTTTTTGTTTTTTCTTTACTCAACAGTAGTTGAGATCATATTCATTTAGGCCATTTGAAATAGGCGTAAAGCCTATCAATACATATAATATGCCTCAATACAGAGTACCAATAGGTTGTAGTGGGGCCAATGATAAACGGAATTAAACTAAATCATGTTACGTTCAAAGCCTGATAATAAATCAAAGATTTCCATAGGAAGCTTGTTTCAGATAGAAACAAGCTTTGGTTATTGGACATATTATTTCCTGGTTCAGAAACGTGTCATTCTATTTTCTCAAAAATGGCTCCGTATCTTTTACTCAACATCAAGGGGTCATAGTCCAGCCAAGCTGAAATGTCCCTACAAGCTCGACTTGATTCGAAATTTAAAGCTTTTGAAATACACTTAATATACTTGCCCTTTGGTATAGTAAGATAGATATATAATTTTACTCAGTTGACAAACGTGTATAATGCAAGGCTTAAAATTAACACATGGTTCAAAATAGTACCGATATGTTGAAGCTATATAATATGTTAAAATGAAGCAAAACGATGCTAAGTTCAAGCATAGAAAATATATTCACTTGGGCCCATTATAGACTAGTTTTGCATTCTTAACTCGACAGTCGGTAGATCATATACATTCATCTTTCGGTTAGCGTACCCACGCGGACTGGGCGCCCCGTATTTACATAATAATCGCTACCGCCCAATTTTACTGAAATCTGATTGGCTATCTTGTTTCCCGATCATAAAGCCCTGTTGACCAATCAAAGGCAGACAGCTTTTGATGCTCGGGTTAATACGTAGCTGCCCCTGCAATAACACAACATTTGTATGTGTAACACACACGCAGCAGAGTGATAATCGAGCAGTTAAGATCGACAAAGACTAACAGTTCTACAATACTGTCTAGCTGTCAGTGTTCTTAATGTTAAACGCTGGGTAAGATTCGAATTAAATTTCGATTAACCCTAACATCGACTTAGTGAAGTCAAGGCACCGGACTTCCTATGCACCTGGGCTAGAATACCTTTCCGGAAGGCAGCTTAAAGATAAGGCCGACCGAGGTGCGAACACGAATTTTGGGTTTACCCTCATAACCGAGAGACAGTGGTCATACCGAGGTATAGACACGCATTAGCATGGGTAGGATCTCTCCCAACTTAGCATGCACTGATGAAGGACCCCCTAGGAGTCCAGAAAAACTATCCTTGCTAGCTTCATGCTTGGCACACCATATTTCAGAGAAATATGGCGAAACCCTTTGAGGGTTTTCGGTTGCCATATTTTCTTGTTTACTATGGCATATTTTATGTATTAGGTTTAAGTGGATGATGCTACTATGATATGTTCCAAGGTCGGAACATTAATGGCAATTCCGCTTTCAATCGGGATAGGTATAATTCACGGTTGTCAACGTAAACGTTGCTTAGCTAGCATCGACGTTTGAACAGTTATGACAAGTTAAGGCATGATGATAGGTTATACTTTAATGGATAGCTTTCAATACGTGAACTGGGATATATATATTTACATAGCCGTGCACTAATAAGTACAGAGAGGTTAGTATACTAGAATTCGAACGGATTGATCATAAATCATGCTAAGTTTAAGCATGATACCAGTTACATACCAGGGAGCGACTTTCCAAGATGGAAACCCTTCATATATATATATGCAGAAGTTGAGTTCCTAATAAAGATTTGCGCGAGCACGATGTTAAAAAACATGGCATTATTTGTGCCTACTTAGCAAATACAGATAATTTAAGCACGGTACAATGGCATTATCCATTAGGCGAGTTTCAATAATTGGAAACTGCTTCTCGTGATTGAATTAGCCTTATTAACGATTTAGTTTACGAAACGTGAGCACGATGTTGATAACATGAGCTTACTTAGTTTCTACAGATGTATGTATGATAGTATGATAAGGAACTCAACAACCAATCCATAAACCAAACCTTATTATGCAAAGATAAGCTATGCAAAAGCAATGATCCAGCGGAGTTAGTTCCGAGATAGAACAAGCTTGTGTTATTAAGAGTTGAAGTATTTTGATTTTGCATTATAACATTTTCTTCTCCCTCCCCTCGAGAATTTTGTATGTCAGACTAGATGCAGGTTCCGTTCAGCCGTCATTTCTTGAAAATTTATGTATATTTATACCCCCGGTTTTGATAGCGGTATCTCTCTGTGTAACCGCAGCCATCTGTGTGTGTCACGTGGAGGCGGCTAGTATGGGCCAACACGTCGGATTAGGCTGTGGATAGTCTATCCTAGTTGAAGGTCTGAATTAATATCTTATTAAGGGATCGTTATTTTGGTCCACATTTGACATGCATATACTTTACAGCCCACGCATAGGGCAATTAATTTGCGCATGTAACTAATTTAATTCCAAATTTGATCACACGGTTTTTAGCAAACGTGGTAAATTTTGCCTCTAAAACGATATATTTGTTCGATTTCTTAACTCAAACAGTAGTGATCATATTCCATTTAGCCTATTGTGAAATAGGCGTAAGGTAGCCTAGCAATAGCGATATAATAGGCCTCAATGACCGAGGTACCACTAGGTTGTAGTGGGCCCAAGGATCAAACGGAATAAACTAATCATGATTAAGTTCAATGCATGATAATAAAATTAAAAGTGGTTCCATAGGAGCTTGTTTTAAGATAGAAACAAGCTTTGGTTATGACCTTTAATTCTGGTTCAGAAAACACGTGCATTCTTATTTTCTAAAAAATAGCTCCGTATCTTTTACTCAACATCAAGGGGTCATAGTCCAGCCAAGCTGAAATGTCCCTACAAGCTCGACTTGATTCGAAATTTAAAGCTTTTGAAAATACACTTAATATACTTGCCCTTTGGTATAGTAAGATAGATATATAATTTTACTCAGTTGACAAACGTGTATAATGCAAGGCTTAAAATTAACACATGGTTCAAAATAGTACCGATATGTTGAAGCTATATAATATGTTAAAATGAAGCAAAACGATGCTAAGTTCAAGCATAGAAAATATATTCACTTGGGCCCATTATAGACTAGTTTTGCATTCTTAACTCGACAGTCGGTAGATCATATACATTCATCTTTCGGTTAGCGTACCCACGCGGACTGGGCGCCCCGTATTTACATAATAATCGCTACCGCCCAATTTTACTGAAATCTGATTGGCTATCTTGTTTCCCGATCATAAAGCCCTGTTGACCAATCAAAGGCAGACAGCTTTTGATGCTCGGGTTAATACGTAGCTGCCCCTGCAATAACACAACATTTGTATGTGTAACACACACGCAGCAGAGTGATAATCGAGCAGTTAAGATCGACAAAGACTAACAGTTCTACAATACTGTCTAGCTGTCAGTGTTCTTAATGTTAAACGCTGGGTAAGATTCGAATTAAATTTCGATTAACCCTAACATCGACTTAGTGAAGTCAAGGCACCGGACTTCCTATGCACCTGGGCTAGAATACCTTTCCGGAAGGCAGCTTAAAGATAAGGCCGACCGAGGTGCGAACACGAATTTTGGGTTTACCCTCATAACCGAGAGACAGTGGTCATACCGAGGTATAGACACGCATTAGCATGGGTAGGATCTCTCCCAACTTAGCATGCACTGATGAAGGACCCCCTAGGAGTCCAGAAAAACTATCCTTGCTAGCTTCATGCTTGGCACACCATATTTCAGAGAAATATGGCGAAACCCTTTGAGGGTTTTCGGTTGCCATATTTTCTTGTTTACTATGGCATATTTTATGTATTAGGTTTAAGTGGATGATGCTACTATGATATGTTCCAAGGTCGGAACATTAATGGCAATTCCGCTTTCAATCGGGATAGGTATAATTCACGGTTGTCAACGTAAACGTTGCTTAGCTAGCATCGACGTTTGAACAGTTATGACAAGTTAAGGCATGATGATAGGTTATACTTTAATGGATAGCTTTCAATACGTGAACTGGGATATATATATTTACATAGCCGTGCACTAATAAGTACAGAGAGGTTAGTATACTAGAATTCGAACGGATTGATCATAAATCATGCTAAGTTTAAGCATGATACCAGTTACATACCAGGGAGCGACTTTCCAAGATGGAAACCCTTCATATATATATATGCAGAAGTTGAGTTCCTAATAAAGATTTGCGCGAGCACGATGTTAAAAAACATGGCATTATTTGTGCCTACTTAGCAAATACAGATAATTTA
>JAMKCH010085274.1:0-96345 GCA_023653785.1 Ophioderma brevispina
GGGGGGGGTGGGGTTTAAGGGGATTTTTGGGTTGTTAAAGGGGTATTTGCGCTGATATTAAAAATTGTAAACGCTCCCGCCAGGGGGATTTTTAGCGGTTCGAGAACCGACGTGTATTTTAATACTAAAACCGTTAATAAAAAGAAAAAACTTCTAGAGGTTAGGTGGAAGTTTGCACACACAGTCTGAAGATGGAAAATGGAGTACAGACTTTTTCTTTCGATAAGTTTTTAGTTTATTAGGACCTGGGCTCAGGGCTAAGCCAATATAATTTGACTGGTGGGCATTTAATTTGGTGCAGTGGCATCTTTGAAAAGCCCATATGGCGCTTCCATGTTCCGAAAACTAAAAATCCCTTAAGTATTCTCGATGAGACAAATTTTTGCGGTACTCCGGTGTTTTAGCACGATGAAGTGTTATATGTATTTGATATAAATTGCCACCAAAAAATCCAAGATGGCCGCACAAAAGTCAAATATATGGCTCGGAACATAAATGATTTATCTCCTCAAGCATCCCTATTTATGATATACGAATTACTCCTGAAACACATAAAAACATGTTTTGCAAGTGTCCTAAATCTGTTACCATGTAAACAAATCTTGCAGGTTATTTTTAACACCTCTAGAAGGATTTAAAAAGCCACCCCAGACAGTCAAGTATTCTACACATATTACAGTGTAGAGGCGTGTGTCTAGTGTCTATATGTATGTTTTATGCTTTACACTAATTAGATAAATGTATTGGTCCAAATAGAAACCTTATTTAACATTCTCTGTAATCTACAGTTTTGTTATATTCAAGATGGCAGCCAATATAGCCACCTTAAGAATTTAAAACCTATACTAGAATCTGTATTATATGTAGTTATAAACTAATTATGATTAAAAATGTTGTTTGACAATGAGTATGGCATAAGTATTTAACAATTTGACATCGTTATCCTGGCATTTTTTTGTTTCGTTAACATGCAACATATGTTAAGATGGGGGAACCCAATATGGCTGCCTTTTGACCTTCTTTAAAACTTATAAATTATTTTATTTTTTTTATTTGTTTGTATTGTAATTAGTTATAGCATCCAAAATGATTATTAAGTTTAAAGTAAAGTATGAGATCTATGTCTTTGAACGTTACAAACTCGTATCTGGTATATTCGTTTTGACAACATGCTTATATTCAAAATGGCTACCAATATATTATGAATATATGACCATTTGTAGGTTTAAAGATCTTAAAAGGCAGTCATATTGGCTGCCATCTTGAATGGTAAGCATGTTAACACACTTGAAATGTCAGATATCAGTTCCTACTGGGTATAGCAGTATCATGTATAGAGCCCATAATTAACACAAATACTTGATGAGTTATGGTCGATTGAATGATTTCGGAGCGGCCATATTGGATTTGATGGTAATGATTGGATTTTGGGGTGGCCATATTGGATTTGATGGTAATAGTATGATCAAATCACATTAAGAACATGTCCAGTAGATTCCTCGTGGTTTTTTTTTAACTTTCTAAAGTGTGTTGAAGAGACTCTATTTGAACAATGAGAGTCATAACAATAGCGCAACAGGATGTTGTCGGCTGCTGTGGGTAATGTCAGTATCATATGTTGCCATGGTAACAACCTCCAGAACGAGGCTCAATAGAAAATTAGGATGTTTTAAAGTGTCACGGACTAAAGAAGAAAACGTGTTGAAAATTTTAATTGAAATAAACAACACAAAAAGTAAGTCCCCCTCTATGTGTGTTTTTCATGTGTTTCATTTTATGTGTGCGATGTTTTCTCTGAAGCACTGCAGGTGCTATGCCTAAAAGAACTGATAGAAACTCAGATTGAGTGAGATGAAGGCAGCCAGTAATGGTTCTCATGGTCTCGTTGAGTACTGCGTCCAACTTCTTTGTGTGAGAGCTATTGCAACATGCTGGGGTGGCATATTCAGAAGTACTGCAGACCAGATCAGGGCGGTGGTGCATAGGGTGGATGTGCTTGCACCCCATGAAGATCCAGCAAAGCGGCACAGGAGATTATTCCTCGAAGATACCTTTGCACATACTGACTCGAGATGCTGCCGATGCTGCCGATCTAGCTTCACTCCCAAATAGGTTAGTGTAGGATTGATTTGAAGCTAACGATGAGACGCTTTGGTGTTAACACTTAAGTGCCCAAGGGGAGTTCCATAGTACCCAACATTTGATTTTTTTGCGATTTCTCGGTTACGCAATCAAATTTTTCAAGGAGTTTTTTGCTAATTGTCTGATTTATGAATACGCTTCTCGTGATACAAACAAAATTATATCCGCCCACGGCTTCATTAGAATAATTAGGTTGGGTCCCTAGGAACCCCCCCCCCTTGGGCACTAACGGAAATGAAAAAAACAAGCTATTTTACTAATTAAAAATTAAAGTAATTAAATCTTGGGACTTATTTGCTTAGATATACACCTTAGGAGGCAATTAATTAATAATTAATAATACTTAAATCTAATAAGCTTTTATATGCTGATAGCATCAATTTTAATTTTGTCATGACCGTGCTTTTAACTGTGTAAGTCTATGGGAAAGACCAAGGTGAATTTGAAGTTTCTGAGAAAAATACAAGATGGTATTTTGGCTATATCTTGCAATAATTATTTTTATTGGTTATTCTAGAATAGATATAATGAATTATTTTGGTTCAAAACCTTATATTGGAGTTGTTGAGGATGGAAATGTGCGAACCACTTTTTTTCGGAGGGTGACAATTTCAATTGGCCATAGGTCATAGGTCAAAGTTCGGATTTTCATTTTTATTGTGGGTATATGATTCTTAGGTGACCCCCATTTACATGTGTTAGTGTCATGATCAAACTCCCTTGGAAAAGTGGTTATCTGGGTTGGGTCCTTAGGACCCCCCCCCCTTGGGCACTAACGGAAGTTTTTTAGCTTGGGCACTTAAGTGTTAAGATGGAATGCAGTAGCGGCGGTCTTGGCTTCAATCAGCTTGAGTCTCCAGGTCTTGAGATATGCTGCAAGTAGGGCCATATCTGAAATAAGTGTACTTTCTACTTCAGTCCAGCTTCTGTCCGAGTGTAGAAGAGAAAGATCGTCGGCGTAGCCATATTGTCTAGATGGTGTTTGAGGTAAATCACTGATATACAAGTTGAACAGCGTGGGAGCCAGAACTGATCCTTGTGGGACTCTGCCTCCTCAGACGACACAGTCGACTGCCCTGCCCATCACTGGTCTTGAGGACAAAGCTACAGTTTGCAAGCATGTTACATGTGATTGGACAAGGTGACGATCCGGGATGGTCCTGAGAAGCTTGAGTGTCAGGCCCTGGTGCCACACGGTGTCATATACTGCAGTAAGGTCCACCAAGACGCCTGCCTTACGACGCTTTTCAAAGCTATCCTCAATATCATTTGTGAGTTTTACAATCTGATGGACAGTGCTTCGGCCACTGCGAAATCCTGCTTGTTCATCAGGCAGATGGGATTCGATCGGGCCAGGATCAGACTCTCAATGGGTTTGAAGGAAACACACAGTAGTGATATTGGGCGTTGGGTTGTCAGCAGGCTTTTTTGATTTGGTGCGATGATGGTGGCCATCCTCCAGATCTTGGGTAAGGACTGGTTGGTGAGGCAACATGTGTAGAACTCCTGGAGCCGTTCATCATGGCCCGCAGTGCATCAGGAACTCCGCTGGTATGTTATCAGGCCACAGGGCCTTTCCACTCTTTAGTTGGCTGATAGCAGAGGTGAGCTCATCTAGTGCGAAGGGTGTCAAAGTGACCCGTCCACGCCAAGGGCTTAACGAAGTTTGGTGATCTCCTTTTTAACAGAGCGAGTGTGATCCTTATCAATATCCTTGAAACGACCATTTGCAAGGAGTTGCTCAGCGATTGAGGTGGCAGACACAGGACATTTCGATGGTTTGGAAACTCTGCCTGTGAGGCGGGTTATAGTCTTCCAGTCCTTCTTGCTAGAATGAGTGAAATCGTTCCCTGGACCATCTCATTGTAAAGAGCATCACATGCCTCATCCCAGGATGGGATGTAACTGCGACGACAGCCACGTGGGACGGTCGTCTTTGCTATCTTTTTGGAGAGTTTAGTGCGGTGTGGTCCCAGTCTGCCTTGCGGAAGTTCCACCTTTTACAGGCTTTGTTGGTACAGACTTAGCAAGACTGTCCTGAGTGATCAGTGATAGTCTATGTTGAGACTTCGGAAAGCGGTCGAGAACAGTACGGTGAGCACGAATGGCATCCATGTTTGTAGTTGCTTGGAGTCGTACAAGAGATGTACGCCAGATTTGAAAGCCCAGTCCTCTAGGGTGGATCCGTCAGGGTTGGTATTCTTGTAGCCCCATGTAATGCTATGACTATTGAAATCACCAGCGTAGATACAGGTTGCACCATAAGTAGGTAGAGAATTTGCTTGAAGCCGGTAGTTATGCTTTTAGACATTGGTGACGAAGACACCTACAATTTGGGTCGCTGCACATTCCAGGGTGGCGTCTGACAAAGGTGGCAATCCCATGGGTAGTTGTTTTAGTTATGATTATTGAAAAAGCTAGCGCTGCAAGCAAACGAAGGTTGCTAATGTAAGATTCTGGCCCGAAATCATACTTCAGGAGCATATATTTTCAACTAGTCTCCTAACGGCGCTATTCATGAGTATGTGTGCGCTTTATTCCGTCAATGTATTAATTTAAGTATTAAAAAAGAACGACTTTCCACGTGTATCGCAAGCCATAAAGGCCATAACGTATTGCCGCAACGCGTTGTGAGAAAGTCGCAACGCGTTGCCGAAATTTCAGAACGCGTTGTGGCTATTTCTATGACGTATATCAAAACATAGACCCACAACGCGTTACAAAGCATCTGGCAACGCGTTGTGGAATCTCAAAACGCGTTGAAAGCCTTCACAAAGCGTTGCAAGCCTTCACAACGCGTTGCAAGCTTCACAACCCGTTGTGAACTTCATTACGCGTTGTGAACTTCAAAACGCTGTGTGAAGGCCATAAGGGTCATGATGTATTGTCGCAACGCGTTGTGAAGGCTTGCAACGCGTTGTGAAGGCTTGCAACGCGTTGTGAAGGCTTGCAACGCGTTGTGAAGGCTTGCAACGCGTTGTGAGTTTCCACAACGCGTTGCTAGATACTTGGCAACGCGTTATGGGTCTATTTTTTTGAAATACGTCACAGAAATTCATCATTCTAATTTGCCGACACCGCAACGCGTTGTGAAATTTCGGCAACGATTTCGACTTTCTCACAACGCATTGCAGCAATACGTTACGGCCTTTATGGCTTGCGATAGGCGTGCGTCTGTAGGCTGTCGTCTTATAATCCAAAGCTCATGGGTTCGGTTCCCACTCCAGGCACAACATTGTACTTAATTATTATTTTATTTTGGAGTTAGAGATTGCAATGAAAACATCAGAATTGGTGAGTGTAGTGGCAAATAATGAGTAGCTGCCTTATAAGATACTTAAACCAGTTATGGTTCTGGAGTATGATTTCGGCCCAGAATCTCACACGTGCACGAAGGTTACCTGAATCGATAGATTTCAACTCCTACGACAGAATCTCCGTAAACGGGTTCTAAAGTGGTAGTAAGCTGTAGTTAAAATAGGATGATAAAGAGTCATCATAATAAATGCTATAAAACAACCAAGAAATTACCACAGTAACGAAACGATTTGCTGTTACTCTCAAAGATCTTTTATTCAAATTGAATGATCAGAAGTTGTCAATTTACTCGTGCAAACAGAATATGTACATATTGTTTTGTTTCATTTTTGTGTGTTTGTTTTATGTGTGTGGGGGATTTTTGTTTAGTCTTTATTATAGGAAAACACAACACTTTATATTGTTTCAAAAATACAAACATCTATTTTTTTATTTGTTCATTTTTGTAGTTCGTTTCGTTTAAATTTAGAGATACAATAGCCACTCTTAAAGAATTAGATTTATTTTGATATGCGTATCAACTAAGGAGACAAAATGTTGTCATTATTTATGTGTCTTGAAATAAGTATAGAGCGGAAAATATCGCTTCGTTAATCCCCCACTGCGGAAAAGGTTTGACACTTGTGGTAGTTAGCGAACTGAGGTATCCTTGGTGCTCTATTTACATTTATTAAACTTTATATGGCTCGTACTCTTTTTCAAAAACTTGGTGGCTTTTTACGTTTCCAACGTTTTCTTTGGTAGATTTCCTTTATTTATGTGAACATCAAATAGTATGCAAGTCGCAGTTGGTCAATTTGCAAGAAAATCCTGTTTCCACGAACAGTTTAAATACTTCTTAAGTGAGAGTGTGTGTGATATTCCATACGTGGTATTTTGTATCGCTGTCGACCTTGAACGTGATATGTTGTTTATCACTTCTTAAGCAGCGTGTTTTGGGAAGTATTAGATGTGAACACATGTTTTAATTAAAGTATTTGAAGTCCATTTTTCTCGGTATATTCAGGTAATTGATTTTGTTGTCAATACTGCTCTTAAAGCAAAGATTCCCCTCTCCCCCGGGGGAGAGTCATATCACCATCATTCAGGATACTTACCATCAAGCCTGACTTAAGCCTTTTCATTTTCTAGCTCGATTTAGCAATTCCACACGATCCCCTTGGAAGGTTTGACGGGCCCCTGAGTGCGCACGCGCCAGGGGCAATGATCTCGCACAATGACTTCTGGATCATTTTTGGTATGCTCTTTCTCCCGGGTTGACTCCACGGGCGGGAGGAGAGCGAACAGCGTGAGCCCCGTCCTGGGCGGCGCAGCGGTCCGGACAGGGGGGGAGCGTCAGGCTTGAATGGTAAGTATACGGAGATTATGGTGATATGGACTCCTCCGGGGGAGAGGGGAATCCACCTAATTGCCTAGTCGTCCCATTTAAGCTGATTACAGATTGCATCTGGTAGAGTCAACCCGGTTACCAGAGTGCTCGGGCCAAAGGGCAGCGGAGCTATGGTGATATGATCTCGCCGGGAGAAGAGAAGTTGAACAAAAACAATATATAAAGGGGCGGTCGTAAAGTGCTGCTACTGGGAGCGGTGGCGACTGGGAGATGTGGAGGTGGCGGTGGTGACGAGGAAGCTGATGATAGATCCCAGGGCCGTCGGAACGCGGTACTAGGATATCTGGAGAATTAAACTTGTGGAATGTCGAAGAACAAGCCCATCCCATCTGGAGTCCATGAAGATTGTATAGAAGCACCCTGGTAGGAGGCCCAAGCAGCGACTGAGATCTACGGTGTGAAGCTCCTATGTGGGTCCCCGCAAGACGAACCCCCGTGCTAGCTAGGCTCTCTTTTATGACTGCCACGATCCATCTGGCGAATGTAGTATTGGAGGCCGGGCGAAACGGCTTCTGAGTTGTGAGGAGAGTTGGTCGTGAGTCCCCCTATAGGGTTGAGTCTTGCTGAGGTAAAACTTCAAGGCCCTAACTCTAACTGGACACCAGCGTCCTTCATCGCTGGAACCTGAAGCTTGTCGGAGATCTGAGAGGATGATCGGCTGTGAAGTGAAGCTGAGAGATTGATTCTTGGCCAGGTAGCCTGAGCGGGGAAGAAGACGAGCGGCGTTCCCTGTGAAGGTGAGATGATCCTCTGCAAGGAAGAGAGTCTCTTGTTGGTGTCCGCTAAGGACGCCTGGAGAAGAAGTTCCTAAGGAGGAATGTAGAGATGCTGGAGGACTGATGGCAGGTCCCAAGCTGGCACTAGAGAGCGATCGGGCGGCCGTTGATGCAGCATTCCCTTGATGCGATCATGAAGCGCTGGCGAGCTAGACACGGTGATGTTCCGGTGATGCCTCCGTCCAATCCCAGATGGATGGCTGAGAGAGTTGCTCGCCGATGGTCCACTTGGCGATTCCTGCACCCGTACCGGTGCTTGACAAGTCTGGAATTATAAATCCTCCTTGTTGTAGGTCTCCTTGCCTCTCTAGTCAGATGGGCGGCTTGGGTGATTGCCGCTGGAGAAAGTATTATCAATGTAAGTATTCCCGTGAACGGTAAGGCCCGGCCGTAATAACGGTAGTGGGGCCCCCGATGACGGGAAGACCAATATCCATTTCTAAGTATCCCCGTGAACGGCAAGGCCCGGCCGTAATAACGGTAGTGGGGCCCCCGATGACGGGGGGACCGATATCCGGTGGTGGAGCCTTGGTCCACGAGCAGTAAGTCGGGAGCTGGGCGTTGAGGCGGCTTGCGAACAGGTTCGCGTGGGGGTGATCCAGCCCGTAGAAGCCATTCTGCATATTGGGATGAGGTGCTACTCCACCGACGACCCCGGACTCTCGAAGGTCCTGCCTTCCCGGTGTGGCAGGAGATATAGTCCCCTGTAGCCAAAGTCCGGAGACACTAAGTTCTGGTTTTAATAGTCCGGGGGATGTGCAAAGCCAGGAACTCTATAGTCCCCCCCCCCCCCGGGACTATGATTTATAGGAATGTTAGTCCTACAAGTGGGAATGAAAGTCCGAAGAGGACTATCAGGCCTTAGGAATAAATATCCAAGTCCGACATGGACTACCAGTCCTTGGGAATTAGTGTCATTTCGAAAAGTAGGGAGTATTAGTCTCTAGGGATTAATGACCTGTCAGAGGTGGACTATCGCTCCTTAGGGATTAGGGTCCAATTCCGACATGGACAATAGATCTTAGGAATTATTGTTCAAGTCCGAAGGTAGGCAGACTCCTAGTTACTGGGAATTAATGCCCTGTCGGGGGACTATCGCTCCTTAGGGATTAGGGTCCAATTCCTAAATTGGACTATAGACCTTAGGAATATTGTCCATGGAAGGTAGGCAGACTATTAGTCCTTAGGAATTAATGCCATGCAGATGGACTTGAAGCCCTCCTTAGGGATCGCGTGTCCGATCCGACGTGGACTATACCGTCCTTGGGGATTATTGTGCAGGTGTGTATTGTGGGCGGACCCTCTCATTTTAGGAATTAGCCCTGTCAGAGGTGGATAATTTCCTATGCATTAGCGTCACTGTCTTGCGTGGACTACAAGTCCTACGGAAAGTAGTGTTCCAAGTCCAAGGTGGAATATCGATCCTAGGAAATTATGTCAAGCCCGACGTGGCCGACTACCAGTGCTTACGAAGCTATTGTCAGTCCTCGGTACACTCGTTCCTTAGGAATGTGTGATTCCAAGTCCGAAGAAATTGTAAGAATTCTATGCGAAATGAACCTACTCTTGATAAACAATAACAGCATAGGATTTAGCCCTACATAATCACCGAGTACAACATAGGAAGACAAATAAGCATAAAATGATAGGTTTTTTTCTTATTTCGGTCCATGAAATCTCCCCTATGTTAAATTGTGACATTAAATTTTCAAAATACACTTGGTGACCAAAAAGGCTTGTAATAATACTTGTCAGTGGCGGAGATTCCTGCATGATTTCTTTTCAGGAGGATGTTCTATCCATTCGTGAATGGCGCATCCCTGAAACAATGAAAAAACGAAAATCTCCACCACTGGTTGCTCATAATTTGAAGCAGCACTCTGATTAGAGTAGTGCGTAATTATGTTCCCGCCTAACCCACATGACCTAAAGATCCCTTTGACCTTACATGTGTGAAGGAAGTTCCAAAGCGCGATCGACTCCTTTCAATTTTCTTTTAAAAGCCATGGATTTTTAGACCTACAGTGACTGAAAATTACCCCTATGACATTACATGTCGAATGATGTGTCCTTGACAGTTAAATAATGTGTCACAGTATATGAGGAGAGTGACCAAAATGAATATGTATTTATTTTGTTGCAATAAGTTCAAGTACCATGCATGACCTTTGACTTTAAACTGTTGATTTGGTAAGCTATATCCAAATAAGTCAAAAGGTAAATATTTGGAACTTTCTAAAATATTATTAATAATAATAATACCTTAGAATGACACTTAGGGGAAAATTCGAATTATTCATTAGGCTATAATGGATATGAATTAATGAATCATATCCTTTTCGTCTAGTGGATGTATTTTTAAGTAATAAATTAATATTCTATTCTTTGACAGAATAAAGTGCCAAAAAAAAGGAAAACGTTAGGGAAAACAGAAATGTACCCCTACTATTTAATTAGTGAATAAGAATAGCGAATTTTCCCCTAACCCGGTAAAACCCACACATAAGATTATACTACTATATACTGTGCTGTGTAATACGACATATACTTACTACTATATATCTACTACATAATTATACTATACTACTACATATTAAGACTACTACACTACAGTATACTACACTACTACATTCCTACTACTATACTACTACGACTATACCACTACTAATAATATACTACTACTACTCCCGGCTACTTCTACTACATACTATACTACAACATAGGCCTACTATACTAAATATTAGTTACTCAGAATACTACTACATACTACTACTACATAACTACGACATACTACTAACTACAACCTTGCTACTACTACCATACTACTATAGGCTCCCTTGATACTACTTCTTCTACTACTGCATAGGCCTACTACTACTACATATTACATATACTTCTACATCTACTGCTTACATTACTAAAATAATTTACTTTTTTACATACTTTACAACCCAACTATATTACTACTTAACTTCTCCCGGCTAATTCGACTAGCAACTACTACAAATAGGGCCTAATACTAATACATATTAGTACTACAGACACTACTACCTAATACTACTATAACTACTAATACCAGTTGATAAGACGGAATAAAAAAAATACGAATAATTTATTCGTCAATTTCAGCACTGGTGGCTGCCCTCCATTGAGGCAGACAGGAAATTTGGAGCATTAAAAGATGGTGAGCTAGCACATCCAGGGAGGTGGGACGAGTTAAGAGTATTGTTTGGTAACAGTTGATCATTGTATATTATATTGGCGAATTGGGAATGTGTTGTACTTTAAAGTGGGGTAGTCATTAAGGAGGTTCGCATATGGTGAGGTACTCATTATTGGCAGAGTTTAATATGGCAAAGTTTGGGATGTGGCGTCTTATGTTGATGTATTGGGGATGGTTTGAAAAACCCTACAAAATTGAGGCCTTTTGGTAGAGTTTTAATATGGTGAGTTAATTCAGAGTATTGCAGGAGTTGTGTTTGGTAAACATTCTGCTTTGGTGTGTTAATACGAAGAAATAAATAGGATGTTGGACTTGTCAAGTATAGGGAGGGTAGTTTAGAGGGATAAATATATGGTATGGTGAGTTTTCACCTTCACAGTACAGAAAATATTTTTGAAGTGACACCTCACCGCATTTTAACTCTCCAAAAGAGCTCCCCCTTTTAATACAAACATTCACAACATGACTTTCCGTCGATTGATTTTTATTTCCGTCGGTTAATATTTTCTAAATTATGTTCTCATTACATACGGTATATTTCAGAATATTACATGGGCAAATAAATTTGTCAGGGTACATAGTTCATAATTCTAAGAAAGATGTCCAATTCATTTGTATGTATAGTCGGGTAGCTTGCTGTACTCTAATGTCTAATCGCGGCGCCCATGGCCAAGTGACGATTTTTTAATTCGTATTAATAAATTCGATCCAACTGACTGACTACTACTACTACATACTACACTACATACACTACTACTACATACTACACGACATTCTACTACTACATGTACAATTACACTGGGAGCTAGCAGACATTTGTACACATCTCAAGTACAAATGGTAGGAGTGATTAAATATGTTGACATCCTGACAGGAACCCTCTGAACGCGATTCTTAAGTGCGCCTTAAGGAGATGGCCAAGAAAACGTTTGTACAGGGGTCAAAACATTTTTAAATTAACCATCATGTTGAACAGTGTACCCATTATGTGTCACCATAGGATTCAGAAAAGGTAGAGTTTGTACTAACTACAGCCTAAGGCCAGTCACACAGCCGATTTTTTTGCTAGACAACCACTTCCAGACTGGTGCCGATTGCCATGCCCATTCGAAATTCGTGAGCTGTTTTTTCTTTTTCATGTGTAGTTCTGGCAAGGTCTGGGCCTGTTACGTGCAGTCGTCTTTAGTCTTTACCCTAAAGAGTATTTGCTAGAAAACCACTTCAGACTGCTTTTCAACTGGTCCCGCTTGACCATTTTATCCGAAAATGCGTATTTTCTTTTTTCAGGTGTAGTTTTGGCCAAAAAAATTTCTGGGGGGGACTGTTACGTGCATCGTCTGTAGTCTTACCCATATTTGCTAGAAAACCACTTCCTAACTGCTCAGCTGGTCCCGATTGACCATTTTTCGAAAGTCGTGAGTAATTTTCTTTTTTCAGGTGTAGTTTTGGCCAAATCGGGACTGTCCGTAACAGTCTTCTGCAGTCTTGTGTGGTCGTGAGCCTGGCAATTGAAAAAAAACAGCCACGATTTTTTTCTTGCAGGCTTAAAACAATCTGCGGGTGTTTGATCGGCAAGTCGGCTTGAACCATGAGGCGTTTGGAAGCGGTCGCCGATGAGTTGGTCGCATCATGAGTGGTTGTGTCCATGTGGAAAGTGGTCGGCAATCATCTGCTCCAAGCGGGAGAGAAAAGATAAGTCCGCCAACTTGCAGTCTTGACAGCAAGTTGTGCTGTCTTTTGAGGTCTGCGCTGATTGAGAACTGAACAATTGACATGTTTTGATCGCCCTCTGCTCGCGATTGAGCCTCTCTTGTCTTGTAATTGAACAAGACTGGCAGCGATTTGGAAAGAAATGTGGTCTGGTATAGTTGGGGAGAGATGGGTCGCGTCGGCGGGTTTATCTTCTGTGACGGGACGCTTTTTCTTGCGTCTTGACAGCAACATGTCACAACTTGTGCCGTCGTTTAAGGTCGGCGACTAATCCGGGGACTGAACAAGTGGCGTCGCCAATTCAAAATGCTGGATTTGTTGATTCCATGTGCCTGTCGCCTACTGCTCGGCGTTTCAGCATCCCTTCGTCTCGTTGACGACGGGGAATCTCGCCGACTTATCATCCCTGTCGGATCAATTTAAATTTTGCAGTTTGAACAGACTGTACCGATTTTTGAAAAAAATCGTCTTGTGTATCGGAAAGTGTTGGTCGGGAGCTGTCTTCTGTGTGACTATCCTTAAGTTTCAGATTTATAATCTAAAAACAGCAAAAATCAATAAAATGGTAATTTTCAGTTGGAAGGTTCAATTGGTAGTTGAGGGAAACGTCTTAAGCGTGCATAACAATAGCCAATTTCCCCTAACCAGCTACACGGCTAATAATAATGATAATAATAATATAATATATATATTTATATATATAATATATATATCATGTTTGAGAGATGGAGCTACTTAAACATCTTTGTGAATTACTGTCCAACATAAAATAAATACAATATGTGTGAGAAATTGGTGACAGCGCGGACGTAGCATTATTAATCGCAAAATGAACTTGCTGTTGATGGGACTCGAAACCCACACCTTCCGTTTAGATCTGGATGCGCTAATCAATTGCGCACCACGGCATGTGATGGTCCATTCGGTTTCTACCCCATAGCGTTCGGTGCGTAATGCCGGCCTATCACGAGGTGATCAGCATTCTGATACAACAAGCAACTCTAGTAATTTATAAACATATGTGTGAGAGATTGAGCTACTTAAACCTCTTGTGAATTCCTGTCCCATAGAAATAAATACAAATAGTGGAGAAATTATGACAGCGGCGGACGTAGCATTATTAATCGCAAATTAACTTGCTGTGGATGGTACTCGAACCCACAACCTTCCGTGTAGATCTCGGATGCGCTAATTCAATGCCCACCACGGCATGTGATGTGATGGGTCCATTCGAGTTTCTACAACCAAAGCGTTCGGTGCGTAATGCCGACCATATCACGAGTGAACACATTCTGATAACACAATCAACTCGTAGTAATTTATAAACATTTGTGTGAGAGATTGGAGCTACTTAAACCTCTTGTGAATTACTGTCATCATAGAATAAATACAAATATGTGGTGAAAATTGGTGACAGCGCGGACGTAACAATAATAATCGCAAAATGAACTTGCTGTGGATGGGACTCGACCCACAACCTTCCGTTTAGATCTCGTAGGCGCTAATCAATTGCGCCCCCACGGCATGTGATGGGTCGATTCGAGTTTTCTACCCCATAGCGTTCGGTGCGTAATGCCTCCATATCACTAGGTGATCAGCATTCTGATCACAGCCACGCGTATGTAATTTTATAACATATGTGTGAGAGATTGGAGCTACTTAAACCTCTTGTGATTACTGTCAATAGAAATAACATACAAATATTTTGAAATTGGTGGACAGCGCGGACGTAGCATTATTAATCGCAAAATGAACGTGGCTGTGGATGGGACTCGGACCCACAACCTTCGTTTTAGATCTCGGATGCGCTAATCATTGCGCCACCACGGCAGGTGATGGGTCCATTCGAGTTTCTACCCATAGCGTTCGGTGCGTATGCCGTCCATATCACGAGTGATGAGCATTCTGATACACAAGCAACTAGTAGTAATTTAATCAGCATATGTGTGAGAGATTGGAGCTACTTAAACCGGCTTGGAATTACTTCACTAGAAATAATACATAATGTGTGATAAATTGGGTGACAGCGCGGACGTAGCATTATTATTCGCAAAATGAACTTGCTTGGGATTGGACTCGAACGCCACACCTTCCGTTTAGATCTCTGATGCGCTAATCAATTGCGCCACCACGGCATGTGCTGGGTCCATTCGAGTTTCTACACCATGCGTCCGGTGCGTATGCCGTCATATCACGATGGGTCCAGCATTCTGATACACAAGCAACTCGTAGTAATTTATAAACATATGTGTGAGAGATTGGAGCTACTTAGACCTCTTGTGAATTACTGTCACATAGAAATAAATACAATATTTAAATATATTTATATTGATGTCAGCGCGGACGTAGCATTATTAATCGCCAAAATGAACTTGCTGTGGATGGGACTCGAACCCACAACCTTCGTTTTAGATCTCGAATGCGCTAATCAATTGCGCACCACGGCATGTGATGGGTCGATTCGAGTTTCTACACCAAAGCGTTCAATGCGTAATGCCGTCCAGATCACAGGTGATCACATTCTGATACACAGCAACTCGTAGTATTTATAAACATATGTGTGAGAAATTGGAGCTACTTAAACCTCTTGTGAATTACTGTCACATATAACTAAAGACAATATGTGTGCGAAATGGTGACAGCGCGGACGTAGCATTTTATCGTCAAAATGAAATTGCTGTGGATGGTACTCGAACCCACACCCTTCCGTTAGATCTCGGTTCATTTTGCGATTATAATGCTACGGTGCTGGAATGAAAGATGATGGGTCTTGATGTTAGTAGTTTCCCGGCGGAGATTATCCGGCAGATGCCAACCACGCTATCGCTCTTCTGCGTGTGGGACGTCAGGAGTACTCTTGAGCTTTCCCGGTCTCGGCGAATATGGAACCGCGATAAAACGAGCACTATACTACTGCATGAGAAGTCAGGGGGGGGGGGGGGTATTTTTTTAGGGGGGGTGGGGGGGGGGGGGGGGGGGGGGGGGGGGCGGGGGGGCGCGTGATACCACCGTTGTCATACGGGCTGAGAAGCCCAGTAGCATTGAGTTTCATGAGGATCCCTTCTCACTTGCTCGTAGTGCTATGCGCTCGGCGGTCGGAAACGATATTCCCCGCTTGAAGATCGCGTCGCCCTTAAAAAGTCGATGCTCCGCGAGGAGTGTTGCAAGATGTTCCCTGGAAGGCGCTGCCAGGATCCAGTCGTCCAGGAGGCGAAGGCGAATGGCTTCTCTGCCCGAGGAACTCCGCTACAATCTTCACTATCCTTGTGAATGTGCGGGACACTGACGATAATCCGAACGGATGGCAACTGGAACTGATAGAACGAGCGCTCGATATAGGAAACCGAGTCACTTCCTGTGTGACGGATGTATCGGAGAGTGGAAGTAAGCATCCATTTAAGTCAAGAGTGGATGCTCACCCGGCTCTGATGAGTCCCTTTAGAACTGCTGATAGGCTCTCATCTTGAAGAGGCCGTGACTTGAAGAACTGCTGAAGCGCTTTCGTGTTGAGTGATCGTGCGCCACTCGTCGGATTTCATTGAGGGCGAGACAAAGCGCTGATGTGAATCTACGGCGCAGAATGGTACCCGAAGGATCGCCGCCCTCTGCAGCAGCTGCTCGACCTCTTGGAGAAGGGCTTGGCGTCTGTTTCATGTCCTTGGGGATCACCGTCTCTCGTCGTGCGCAGAACCCATAAGTTCGAAGTCACCGGTCCTCCAACGGTGTATGAAGTAACCCAGCCCCCCCCCCCCCCCACCGCAAGGGGAGGTCAGGTCCTGAGGATAGTCCCTTCCTCTTCTGGGGGGGATGCACAATGTGACCCCACCCCCTCCTGATCGATCGCCCTTGTTGCATCCCCGCCGCGCGGCCCTTGGCGTCGGTATTCTTGCTCCCTCTCTTGGGAGATTGACCCGTGTTGCTCTTGTACGGCTGGTTCTTCTGATTGGAGTCCCGACTAAAAAGGTCTGGCGTTTGCCTGCAGCGTGCGCTGCTGAGAGGCCCCCTGGCTAGCCGGAGCCGCCTTCTTCTCCTTCTGGCTTTTCGCAGGCTGCCTAGGCCTTCTGGTTAGCGACATCCTCCTCGTGTAGACTTAAACTGTCCCCCGAAGAGGTCATGCCTGAGGCGTCTCCAGGAACTGCCGCGGGCTCAGGAGTTGAATGGCGGAGGGCGCACTCACTTTCCGCAAGTAGGCGAGTTCTGCGATAAGCCTTCAACGGTGTTCCCCCGTGCAGAACGCTATGGCCCCGGAGTGTATATAGTGAACGTTGCTTGTCCCCTGCCCTCATCTGCAAACTGACAGGGTCTAGACCTTGCGTTCATCAGGTGGGCGAAGGCGAGGAAGGATGCGTTCAATAGTCCGCATACCATCCCAAGCCAGGGTTTCCAGGCCGCCCATTCGGCGTCCCCTTTTCTGGTCCCATGGTGGGGCCTGGATAGAACGTTCACTTCCGGTGGTTCTTCCCGGTGAGCGTGTCGCAGAGCTTCCTGAAGGGAGATAAGAGAGGTACGTACGATCGCCGCTTCTCTGGCTTGTTACCCCTGAAGCTAGCTTCTCCCAGCCGTCAATCTCTGGTGAATGTTCAGGCCACTGGATCGGGGTGCCCCTCTCTAGCACACTGCTAAAAAGGAGGAGCCCGCCACTGACGGGCCTGGTATCATGGGGCGGTGAACGACTCCCCTAGTTTTCGGATCTTCCCAGTTGGAGGATCCTTTCTACCTCCGGGACTCCAGGGGGGCCTTGATGGATCCTCTGTGAGGTTTCCTTTGGCTTGATCGGGTTAAGTTCCGTGGTCCGAGGAGGGAGGCGTGCGTGAGTTGGTTGAACGCCACAGAATACCTGTCCCGATGGCCGTCCATGAATACCCACTCGTCGGGTAAACTCGGCGGTTCAGGAACCTTGCCTGGACCCAGAATTTCGTCCCATGCGACGGCGCTGGTGGACTCTAATTGCGTCCTCGCTGGCTGCCGTTGGTCGGTGGCTGCCCTAAAGTTCCCCTGCTGTCGCGGCTATCCCGGCGGTCACTGCTGGGTCCCGGAAGTCCGCGCCTTGGGTCCGCGGGGTGATTTACTCCGGCGGTTGTCTCGGCTATCCGTCGTTTTTCGTGCATCGTAAATATTCTTGCGGCGGCGGCGGCCACGGCTCAAGGAGCGGCTCCTCCAGTATCCGACGGTAGCTGCTATTACAACGGCTCCGAGAACGCCAGCTGCGGAGATGCAATTGGTGATCGTGGCTGCGCGAACGGCTCTTGCGGTGACCCCGGTTTTGCGGTGATCCCGGCGCTTACGGCGATCCCGGGGCTTTCGCGGTGATGCCGGCGCTTGCGGTGAGGCCGGCGCTTGCGGTATCCGGCGACTTGCGGGTATCCCGGCGCTTGCGGTGATCTCGGCGCTTTACGGTGATCCCGGCGCTCGTGGTGATCCCGGTGCTCGCGGTGATCCCGCCTTGCGTGATCCCGGCGCCTTGCGGTGATCCGGTGCTTACGGTGATCCCGGCGCTTGCGGTGATCCCGGTGCCTTCGGTGATGCACCCGTCGCCCTTCGGTGCTCCCGGCGCTTGCGGTGATCCCGGTGGCGTGCGGTGATCCCAGCGCTTGCAGTGATCCGGTCCTGCGGTGATCCCGGCCGCTTGCGGTGTTCCCGGTGCTTGCGGTGATCCCGGCGGCTTCGGTGGTGTTGCCGCTGGAAGAGGGGTCACCAATCTAAGTATCCCCGGGAACGGTAAGGCCCGCCGTAAGAACGGTATGGGGCCCCCGATAACGGGGAGACCGATATCCGTTTCTAAGTATCCCCGTGAACGTAAGGCCCGGCTGTAATAATGGTAGTGGGGCCCCCGCTGATGGGGAGACCAATATCCGGCGGTGAAGAGTCGGTAGCTGGCGTCTGGTCTTGCGGTGATCCCGACGGCGGTTCCGGCTCGGCGATTACGGCTCCAGGAACGGCTCTTGCTTGCTCCCGGAGGCGGTCACGGCTCCCCGAGTGGCTCCTGCGGTGATCCCGTCGGCGGGTCCGGCCACCGGAACGGCTCTTGCGGTGATTCCGACGGCTGCCACGGCTTCCGGAACGGATCTTGCGGTGATTCCAGCATCGGCTCCGGCTCCCGGAACTGCTCTTGCGGGGATCCGACGGTGCCACGGCTTCGGAACGGCTCCTGCGGGGATCTGGGCGGCGGTCTCGGCTTTCCGAACGGCCTCCGCGGTGACCGGTATTCCGACGGTGGCAGCGGGTACTCGGTTAGGCGTTGCGGTACTCGGCCGCCGCGGTGAGCGTAGGAATCCGGAAACCCTGCCCAGATGCGGCTCTTGACGGCTGCTATCCTGGCCGCTACCGGCTACACTGGTTCTGGGCTCCTTCTCGGTCTCTGAGACGAAATCCATGTCTTATCTGGGAAGACAAAGAGAGAGAGAACTCAAGTCGGTTAGGAACTTTAAGGAACATAACCGGGAGATATGGAATGAAATTTGTATATACCCCCGATGTCTAGTTCGGAACCAAAAGAGGTTAATCGTAAAAATTCGGTCGTAAAAAATCCAAATGCCGCCGAAACAGTGTCCCGCCTAAATTCCCCATAACGGTAAGGTTCGGCCGTGACAACGGTAGTGGAGCCGCCCGCAAACGTGGAAAACCGAGGAAAAACTGCGGTTGAGTCCTACTCCCATAGAAAAGCACGTCCTTCCGGTTTCGGGTCATGTTTGAAATAGGGAACTAAACTTGCTGTATCCACCAGCCGATGTTTAGTTCGGAACCAAATGAGACTAACGCGGTAAAAATTCAACGGTAGAATTTCCAAATGGCCGCTGAAAAAGGGGTCACCATCTAAGTTTTCCGTGAACGGTAAGGCCCGGCCGTAAGAACGGTAGTGGGCCCCCGGTGAGGGAGGACCAATAAACTGACCCGCAGACCCGTAAATCCACGGAGGCAGCGGTGTGGGCTCAAGCTACTTTTAGCCCAAAGATTGGCAAAGTTTACCTTAATTTAACCATGTTTACAATAAAAAAGGCATGTGAGAGCTGCCACCATATTGTAATCAACGTGGTTTATGAAGGTCAGCGAGTAGTGCCCCTTGAAAGCGTCTCAGGAAGACCTTCCTGAACTGCACATCTCCCTGTCATTGGCGGGGCATCATACAAACGACTCTCTGAGGTCTCTGGGCTTAGGATCCCAAACCTTCCCCCACTTCCCTCAGAGATAAATTTAATTAAACGATCATCAAAGATTGAGCCAATTGCTGATTAGCAAACAATTTGGCACACCCCCTGGTGCCATGACATACAGTGTATTTTCATGAGACTCCAGGGATAGAATATTGATCGCGTCACAAAACAAATCATAAAATTGGTTGTATCCCCATTTACACGGGGAACCGGAATTCGGTTTCTTGCAATATTTTGATTTTTTTAAAGTAGGCCACTTCGACTCATTTGATTGTTCATTTTAATGAGGAATGGTATTACCATAATATCAAGACAATAATTGACATTCCCCTTAATTGTTGTTGTCCTTTTTTTCTCAAAATGTCACAAGTTGGTATCCTAATTTATGGAAAGGCCAAAAAGAAAGAGGTCTTTCGAAAAATAGACTCTGGAAAAGTAAGTCTTTTGTTCTCTGGAGTACAAGAAATAATGCTTTTGTACTTGTTTGTCTTTACGACCAATAACTGGATTCCTCAGAAATATAGAGGGTATAAGTGTGTGTGTGTGTGTGTGTGCGCGCGTGTGTGTGCTTGTATGTGTGTGTGCGAGAGCGAGTACGTGTACGTGATTTATGTTTATTTGTTTTTAAATTTTACAACATGTGCACTTTTTAAAACGACTGATTCT
The DNA here is from genome assembly GCA_023653785.1 of Ophioderma brevispina. Taxonomy (NCBI): domain Eukaryota; kingdom Metazoa; phylum Echinodermata; class Ophiuroidea; order Amphilepidida; family Ophiodermatidae; genus Ophioderma; species Ophioderma brevispina. The sequence continues at coordinate 20,377 of JAMKCH010085274.1, forward strand.
TACAGATTGTATTGCCCGTCTTTCCAACTCATTGATATGCTATTGATGTGGGATCGTCTAGGTCCACAGTGTATTCTTGGTCGATTGCCATTTGTCCGCTGAAAATGTGTAGTTCATTTTCTGGTTCGCTGTTTGCTGTCAATTGGAATGCAAATATTTGATGTTATATTTCTTCAACGTTTTTAGATTCAAATTCATAGACATGAAATTCATCTGACGCTCAAAACAGAAGGCATTTACAAGTTGCACATCGGTTCGATAGTAAAGAGTGATTTCAAAATATTGCATTCGATATACAAATCCAGTAGCTAAACTGATCATATTTCACTTACATAGCACTTTATAAAAATGAAATTGTCAGAAAACCTTTGTGAGACTTTAAGAAGTCTGCATAAGAAGTGTATGCATTTTTCGTGAGTAGACTTGTATATAACTAAACTAATATGGATTCACGTGTTCAATACATTGTTATTGTTATTATTCCATTTTTATAACATATGCAATAGACCTATTAATATTTACTAATAAACAAAAAGGTGATACTTATTGTTGCCATCGCAATCGTACAAATTGTTTTACTGTTATTGGTAAATGGGGGTGATACGTAAAGTCTTGCACCAACTTTTGCTAGATTTGTTTAATTGTCTTGGGTGTTTGAATAAGTTTCTGGAAGTCACTGTCTCCAAAGACAGTATCGATGCATTTAACAAATCATTTTGTTTTCGCAAAACAAATCGATTGCAAGTACACCGCAAGAACTAGTGTGAGCAAAATTCCTATAGATGAGGTGACATCAATGTTTACAAACACAAGTTAGCACCCGGTCTACTGACATATTGGAAGTGCGAAGAATATACCCATACAGTTCAGCATTCAATAGCCTTATCACGCCTGATTGAGCGCGAATTTTAAAAGCACAAGCCCTGCAGGTGCTCACGCATACTGCCGGGCAGTGCTTTGTTTGTTGCCCGGCGTTGACGTCACATGTCACCTCATCTATACCCGAAATATTATTTGGTAAATAAAAGAAACTTACGACATGCTTTTTCAGTACATTGTTTGGATTCACTTGGCGTTAAACCATCACACGACCAGCCAGTTAAATCAGGATCACTACATTGTCTTTCCCTGTTCTGTATTCCTTTTCCACAAGTTACAGAGCAGCTACCCCATGAACCCCAGTCGCCCCAAGTAGCTATCAAACAATTAAAATATTCAAAATACGAATACGAATATGTTAATGTTTGCATATTTTTTTTCCAAAAGCACTATGAGTTACAATATGCTCATCCACCAAGGACACAGTTCAGTGGGTTGTACCTATACATGCATTGATATGAACTGACCTTGTGTGATCTGGGCATTATGTATCATACCCAAAAACCAAGGGCTATATTTTCTATATACATTGGTGAATGAAAGCTACTGAACTGTGCCAAGGGAATTGAGATTTTACAAGCTCATAGTGAAGTACCTAAAACAAAAACAAAATCGATACACATAAACTTGATATGTTTTCTTCTGTTTCAGAAATGGCAAATTGAATTCAACGAAGCGTTCTTGAAATAATTACCAAATACACTGTATAGCTTTATCTGTAGTATTGGTAATCATAATTTCTTAATAAAATTATGTTAGACAAATCTGTCGCTATTTTGGATGATGGCTTGATCACGAGTGATTACCTCGACTCCCTTTTTCCCTAGAGTGTGAAGTTCCTTTTTTAAAAACGAAAACTACAATATAATTGCCTAGAAAACAACGAGAGCATGTACAAAAAGACATGAAAGCAAGACACATAGATAAGTTGGAAAAGTTTAAAACAAATCAAAGCCAAGATTGTATAGCAGTGCTGACTCGTTGGCGGGCTCGTTGGGCCATTAAGCATGTGAGGAATCACACCACTAAATACCTCCCATGCATAGACTTGTGTACAAAATGACCTCTCGCCAAACGTCAATTTCTCGGCTATAAAGCGACTGGTTATTTCAAAACTGGATTTTTTGGGAAGATTAGGACCCTACCTCTTCAACAAAAATGAAAAAGTCATATGATGAAGGCTGATTTTTGAGCTACAGAGCATCGAAATATTTGCATGTTTTCAAAACGTCCACGCCTAGTTGAATGTTACTAGAAATTTGCACAGTTTCCCCAAACCCTCAGATTTATACAAAAAATGGCACAGACAAAATCTTTACCACCCAAATGGTTTGTTACTAGTCCACACATTATGATTAATTTCAAATTTCATTTAAAGACACAACTTATCAACATTTTGTGACTCTTCATTTAGGCAGGGCCATATTTGGGACGCCAACACTCTCTCGGCATTGACGCCGTCTGCTACACCTAGTTTATTTAGTGGTGTGATTCCTGAAGAGACTGGAAAATTTCTGAAGACACCTATTTTCATAATATTGAATGTTATTCTATCAGTACGAGCCATTGTAGCCAAAATATAGAGACCAGAAATGAGTAAAAACTGCTCTGCAGCAATGTTCCTATTTTTGCTATCTGCTGAAGATAGCACATTTTGTGAAAGAAAAGATCTCTTTTAGAAGGATGGCAGAGGAAGCACTACAAAAGATCCGATTTGGCTTTTACAACTCTGAAGTCAGAGTACTTAATTCACATGATTGCATTTTAAAGCAACAATTTACATGAAACAGGCGCTTTTAAAAAGATATCCACCCAATTCACATGCATTGGGCGGATTCCAGCAGAAGAGGCCTGAAAAGCACCCAATTCAGTTAAATTGGGTGTATTTCACCCAAAGTGGCCTCAAAAGCACCCAATTATGCAATTATGCAATACACATCCATGTACAACTTTTCTACTGTGATTAACTCACTGAAATAGAATTCTAAGCAATCAATCACATCACATCATGGATTAAGAATGTGCTGCCATAGGTTACAGGCAACAGTGCACATGTTTGAAACTGCCTTGAAATGTTGATCGGAAGGTCTATTTTTAATTAGAATCTTGCTCATCATTGATTTTTATATAATGCAGGACTAAAGAATGAATCCATTAAACTTGCGGCTCATGCATTTCCCATTTTCTTTGCACTTGGATCATTCCAAATTTACACCACGATCCTCCTGAAACAATGCTCGGGATTCATGCACAGTCCCATATCATGCATATGGCAAATGCATGATACATCATCTGAGACTAGAGGTCTAGTTCTTCATGGAAAGCCTTGTATGCAGCTTCATGCACCCCAACAGCGTGGGTAACCCCCCCCCCCGTTACCCCCCTGAATATTACTGAAATGTCCCCGTAGTAGTATTTTTTTTTTAAAGACATGTATAGGCCTACATGCTATGACGTACTAGACCTATGCCTAGGCTATAGGCCTGCTCCTCTTGAATGTGAGCATTTTGAAAACGAATAGAGTACACATTGTACCCCGGTATTGTACACATACGAGAGTGCATGGCTGCAAAATTTTGATCACTAACAGTAACTGTGTACGGCTACGATAGTGAGTCATGTCATAAGTAAAAACCTGTGATCAAGCCTAGACTAGGAACTGATTCGATCTCAATATTGGCACCTAAAACTCACAAAATCTACTTGATTCTTAGATCTCTAGATTAATGCTTAAAACTTGCAGACAACATTCAAGTTTATCGTGACCCCGACGCAAACAAGGCTTGGGACATATCCAGTTATATGTGATGCATAATCTGTAGGAATCACACACAGTCTCTCGCATGACCTCATCTGCTGCACCTAGTTATTTAGTGTGCGATTCCGTGATGAAAAATTCCGAATTTTGGCACAGAGTTAGGGACTGTTCAAGAAAAATTTATGGCTATAGCGCGCAGATTTCTCACCTCATGTTTTACGGCGAGGTGCAATGAAAGGTTACACGGGAAAAAAGCATTAATTAACTCTAATCTTTTTGAAAAGTATATCAAATTTTGTCTGGGTATTAAAGGATTCCTAATAGTCAGGTCACACCTTCAGGGTGACCGCTAAAGTTGAGTAAGGACACAATTTTTTTGCTGAAAATGATTAGGTAGATTAGGGTGTGTTAGAATAAGGATCTGCCGGGTGCCCACCTTGGCGCATACCTTGAGCATTTTGAGAATTCAAAGATGGCGTCGCCATAAATGATAGTTATCTATTCAACCCTATATGATCAAACTATGGAGTTACTAGATATACTATAGGATCCAATGAAAAAGTGTATGGCACTTGTACATTAAGTCATACTTCAAATCAACAAGGAAGCCAACTACACATAATTTAAAATAGGCCAAGATAAACAGAAAAATACCTGCGATAAAATTAGACGAGGAGTACTTAGGTTATGTTGCTAGACACAATTAAATGTGTTTCTGATACTTTTAAATTGTAACATGACGTCAACAATATGGCAGCCAAAACGGAAACATCTTCAAAAAATACTTGGCACAAATTAAAGTATTACAGTCTTCAAATCGAAATCAATGTGTCAAAGACATTAGAAATGTCCCTTTGATCCTAAACCAATGTACAACAAACATTTCCTTTGTTTTTAAAGCCGCCAAATCGAAAGAAAACTATTATGGTGAAAAGTTGTTCAAACAATACATAGAATACATTTTTTAATCAATATATGCACTCATTTATAATTTGACCCATTTTTATTTATCTGGATTACCTGGTATCCTGGTTAGAATCATAGAGTACATTGTTTAAATTGTTTCATGCACAATAATTTATACTTGACGGTAATATTTAGACATTTGTGTCAAGTATTTTTGAAGATATTTCTACGTTTTTGGCTGCCATATGATTGACGTCATGTTACAACTTTAAAAGTATCGGGAATACATTTATGTGTCTAAGACTTCATGTTTATTTTTATCGCAGGTATTTGGCGTTATATGGCATATTTTAAAGTTATTAGATTTGGCTTCCATTTTGCTATTTGGAGTATGACCAATGTACAAGTGCCAGCATTTGTTCATTGGGTCCTATAGTATATCTAGTAACTCATAGTTTGATAATAAGGGTTGAATAGATAATTATCAGTTATGGCGGACGCCCATCTTGGAGTTCTCAAAATGCTCAAGGATGCCCAGGTGGCAACCGGCAGATCTTATTCTTACAAACCCCCCCTTATCTATCATTTTAAGACAGAAAAATGTGTCCAAGATCAATTTTCGGTAAGGCCATAAGTTGGACCATGGCTACATGACTCTAATTGTTTGATCATGCTACCAACATGTTTGGAGTTATGTGTTAGTTGAGATGCTGTGAAAATAGCCAAAAAGTAAAATTTCTGTGTACAGGGCAATGACAGCAGAGTGGCTAGGACTTGAGGAAAACGTTTGATGAGCAATGGTGTTCATTTAAATATGCGTAATGCGAAAAAAGGAAAATAGTTTTCACTCATCTTCTAGTTTGGTTTAATGGTTAATTGTGTGCTAATACGGACTGTGTAATCCAATGCACACTAAGAGGTCAGTGGTTATTTTTAACAAAAATACAAAACAGAAAAAACACTAAATTCAAAATAAACTTAAAATTATTATTTAATCATTTTGCCGACTCGATGGGAGATATTTTACCATAGTGGGAGGCACAACTGTTTTTTTTTTTGTTTTTTTACCACTCTGTACAACCAGAAGTGGCTTTTTGGTCATTTTCAAACATACTTTCAAAAAATTGGAGCAAATTTTAAACTTTCCTCCTATGTAATCTTCCATTGCCCCTTGGGGGTCGGGTTAGCGCAGTGCGGTCTTCCGTGTCGACTTCAGCGCCACCACTTTGAGTCCCAGGTCGATCCTCGACGTCGGGCCTGCGAATTTCATGTGAGTTTGGTTTCAAATCCGTACTCGGCCTCACAAGTTTTCTCCGGTTTTCCTGCTGCTTCTAAAACTGGCTTTCTTCCGGACGGTAGGACTATATGAAATTCAAGTGAATTAAAATGTGTCGTTAAATACCTCCTCCTCCTCCTCCCATCAAGTGCCCCTTCACGTGAAACTTGAAAAATATGCGATGTCCTCCATTAGGCCAAAATCTTTATTGACGTGCCTTAACTATCGACAAGAATTTCAGAGATTTATCCTCAAATACACATTTGTTGCCACAAAGCAGCTGTGCTATTAGGGGTGTTTTAATTAGTATGGCTATAACTCTAAAGACAGGAAAGGCCGTGTCAACAGTGGCGGCACCAGACCTCTTTTTCTGGGGCGGGGGGGGGGGCAAACGCGGGGGCAAAGTCAAATTGGGGGGAAAGGGAAAGTGAACTTCTGGGGAGCAAAATATCAAAAAATTTGGAGATTTGAACCAATTTGGCCCAAAAATTACTGGGTTTTGGTCAAAATTTTGTGTTTTTCGACCCAATACGCGAATTTTGCCAAAATCCCTCATTTTTCTTTCGGGACAGGGGGGGCCAAACTGGGGGGGGGGAGGCAGAAAAAAATTAGGGGGGCGAAGTGCTCCCCCCCCCCCCGTGGCGCCCGCCAGGAACTCAAGCATGTTGTTAAAATTATCATACATGTCTCCCTTGATCAATTGATATTTAGAGCGAAATCTAGATTTGCGCAGGAAGGGCGGTCCAGAAGCGCTAATGAAATGGGAGAGAAATGATCAAGTTGTTTTTACCTGATTTTTAACCGATTTTTCAATATTTTTTTGTTGTTTTTTGTGTCTGTTGTAACTTGGCAACCTTCTCTTTAAGATGTTCAATAATAAGATGTAATAAGATTCAATATGTAATAACATTAATAGACTATATGTGATGATTTGATGTAGTAATGCATGATTAAAAAAAAAGCTCCGCCCGCCCTACTATTTTGCACTGGGCTCGTATTCCAATACAAACAATTTTTTTTTTTTTGGGGTCTTAACCACCACTTAACATTCAGAATTCATAAACTGGGCAATGAAAATGGATGAAAACCATCTCTCACCCAACGCAGCAGCAACGCAGTTCAAATGGCATTGCGATGCCTGTTGTGTTAAGCCAGAGTCGGTTTTCATCAATTTTCACTGCATTGCAGTGGGGTGGGGGGGGGGGGGGGGGGCAAGGGGGAGTTGCCCTCCCCCATTTTTTTAGTTCCCCCTAGTTTACCCCTGGCTTGGTGAAAGAAAATAAGGATTTTGGGCCAAAATTCGGCCGGTTTGGGGCCAAAATCACCAAATGGGACAAATCAGCGATTTTGGGCCAAAATTGGTTAAAAAATCTCAAAATATTGTATTTGCCCCCCCCCAGATTTTCACTCCTTTTTCCACGTTCTTCCTCCCCCCCCCCCCCCAGAATTCACTTTGCCACACCCACCCCCAGAAAAAAGAGTCTGGCGCCGCCACGTGGAGTGTAGTATCAGCTACGACGATGGAAAAAAAATACATAAATTTTTGTTTAAAAAACACATCGCGGTCTTCGGACCGCTAGTGTCTCGCATGCGGTCGCGGTTTTTATCAGGAAATTACTTTATGTTGTGTATAACAAAACATAATCTAAGTACTTCATGTTTATTTTTATTGCAGTAGTTGTGTGTTATCGGCATATTTTAAAATTATTAGATTGGCTTCCATTTCGAATGGGAGTATGATTGACTCAATGTAACACTTGTTCATTGGGTCCTATAGTATGTCTAGTAATAGTATACCACACAGGACTGTCGAATCGGCCGCATTTTAATTTCACTTAAATGCCCTTTCGTCTGGTAGTGTTTCTATATTATATAGAAGGGTAGGACTTCATGTCAGAGTAATACGACGTCCTAGACCTATGGGACGCTCAATTTCGTGATAGGGCCTAAGTTCGGATTGTAAGGTAATCGAGTGTCCCCCAAAATAGAGTGTCCTAGTCATAACATTAAAGGTGAATTCTCGTGATTCAGGACCAACGGTTAAGATGATATAAAATCCCTCAAAATGTTAGGAAGTCGGGGGACGAGGATGAGAACCCGAAAATGCCCCTTAGATAGAGTTGAGGATAACTTCATCGATATCTTCAGTAATAGTCCGTATAGGACAGATAATATCAGAGAATGAGTATCCATAGGACATCAGGTTCTGGTGAGTGAGTGTCCTACAGATCTAGTTAGGACAAAGTCGAAGGTCCACGGACACCGGTTTGTAGCGAGCGATGGGTGCTGACGGGACGGAACGTTATAGATGAGCGAGGTGTCAGACGACTGAAAATTATAGAAGCAATGTGTGGACGGACAGGAGGTTTCAGAGACTGGGAGTCAGTTTAGGGCAGACAGCAGGTTTCAGAGCTGGGCGTCTCTTTACAGTTACGGAGTTACGGAGTTTCTTGACACCGGAATATTTGAATAATATCTAAAATCGACCATTGAGTTGGGTTAGTGTCATTACAAATAAGTGATTGCAGCCAAAATTCAAAGTGATGGCAAGTTTGAAATGGATGTTTTTTTTTTTGTTTTTTTTTTTTTGGTCAATGAGTTCTTAACACACTTTTTTTTTGACAACAAAATCGTCTTTCTAAGTGCTAAAGAGATACTATACGCAATAAATTAAGTAACACTTTTTGAACGTTTTCTTATCACATTCAGCTTACGGCATTGAAAATTGTTACACATCTTGGATTCACTTGTTGCCTCGCCATCACATGACCTTACATTAAGATCACTACATTTTCTTTGTCGGCTTTGTGTTCCATCTCCACAGGTAGTTGAGCAGCTACTCCATGGTTCCCAATCACTCCACGAAGCTGAAGACATTTAATACATCGAAAAGACATTATAATTTATATCCCTTACGTCCCTTGAGGAAAATTACCACTAACCTGACGATCACCGCAAAAAGGGAGGTAGTGGCATTTGTCGTGTTAGATCTAGGAACAGTTTCCCCCTAAACGTAAGGCAGGGGTCCGCTCCGTGGTTTTTGAAAAGTGGCAAAAATGGCACCTGGATTTAAGGAATAATAATGATCTGATCTGATCAACTCCGAACAATGTCGGTGACATGTGACCTGACCGCCGGGCAAGGAACAATGCGCTGCTCAGCGGTTAAGCGCGAGCTTCTGTAGGGTCCGTTCTGTTAAAATTATTCAAAGTCTCTTGTAATAAAATTCCCGGGCTTAACGCCAAATTAGTATTATGAGATTGCGCCGTGTAGTATAAATTAAAATAATTTACAATGAGTGATTTTGAAAATTTATACGCAGACTGAGCGGCCAGGTGTATTTTCCTTTTCCCCTTCTAGTTTACAGGACTATAGGACTGTTAATTGTGTGAATGATGATTGAAGCATGGTCTAAAAAGCAAGTCAAACAACACATTATATCTCATAAAATTACCTTTTCCTCGAAAATGAGGGTTTACTGGGGTTTACGAACTTCTTAAGTTGATAAATAATACCAGACAACCATTTCCAGCAACAAATGTCTTTATAGTTTAAATGTACCGCTAAGAAAGACAGCTTTTGATAAAGCTTACCTGAGGCTCCTTCTGTTAGGTTCTTGTCACTGCTATCCTGATTTGTCGCTGGAATGTGAGAAGTAAGCACGCATTTAAGCTTAACCAATCAGTTGCGTACATTTGCAAGCAATGCGTGCTACATTGTTACATGAAAACATCATGAAAAATCTTACATAACAACGACTTCGAAGCTACAGAGTAACCTTCATACCGCACAGTTTGTGGCTATCTTTGATTAATAAGGACACGGAAATTTTGCTTATGCTACGCATGAGTAGATTCTATTGAAACCTACTCTTAGCTTAGTTACTCATATCTTCGGGTGTATTACATAGTGACAGATGTTAAACAAAATACGAATTTTTGTTTCTGAGAAAATCGCATTTGAAAAATCGCGAACTCTGGAGGGTCCGTACACATCCCCACATACGATTCAAAGGATCAAATCCGATTAAGAAACGATATTAATAACTGGAAATTATTTTAGCTAATCATGAATTCTTACTTGATAATATGGATGTAATACATTGGAAAAGTTAACCATCATATCCGTCACATCAAAAAATACGCAAATCGGCAATTATGTTCATGACATAGTGACGGATGTTGAATTTTCCCTATACTACAGCGTTATTCAGCATCCGTCATTATGGAAAACAGCAATCGGCGTTTTCTGAACATCCGTCAAACCAACGTCCGTCATCGCGAATCTGCTCGATTGGTTTTATTACATAATGACGGATGTTGAGTGGATTGCCGCGATTCACCGCTTTGAACTGTAAATATAATATAAATTTCTACTAATATCGATATTTATATATTAATTACATATTTTGCTTTTGTCAGTTATAAATTTAAAATGAGAACATTTACTAACAAAAGTACTTAAAAAGCCTTGGTGGGAAATCAAATATACACTTCTTTGACAGAGGGTTCAACATCCGTCACTATGCAATACACCTAAGTCTATGTTATGCAACATACGTAAAAATTGCAAAATTTCTAATTAAGATTATTAATTAATGAAGTATTTGTAAGGTTCGGCACTTGGCATGTTTGAAGATTTGGGTATTTAGTACCATTTCCCTTAATTTTGTAAAAATGATAAAAATTCAACATCCGTCACTATGTAATACACCCGACGATATGATATACAAAATTGGAATTAAACTGGGAAAATTATTTCCTTATCGCCGTTGAGTTAAATAAAAATTAGGGACGGAAAATTCGTTATCTCCCTCTAGTTGGTAAAATGCCATATGGGTTTAAACCATTTCGTTAACATCCCACGTACATGGTTTACATACATAACATAGTTTAAGGTATATCTCACACAGCAGTTTGTTACGGAACAAACCTCATTTCCATCAATGGGACTTCTAAATGAACCCTTAATCCCAGATCTGGCTTTGGGCTTTTGTGTAACCCTCTGTTTCTCTTTCAATGCCTTCCATAAGCTAGTCCAGACACTGTACTAGTGGAATCTGTTTGCGCATGCCAAAGGTACAGGATTTCTATTGATCTTTTGAACTGCCATGATTTGGCTTCCCTTTTTGGTATGAACGCACTGTGTACAACCTTAGAGGGGCTTTTTTTTGCCCCATCAGTAATACGTTGAAACGGCATAAAATTTGAAATATATTATGTGTTTTATTTTGTCTGTTAAAGGCACTATCAGTGATTAGCTGAACCAATAAAATCTAAAAAATCATCCAAAATCAGAAAATTCGCATGTCTGTAACAAGTGCAATTATACCCTACAAGTGATAAAACCAAAGCAACCGAATAAGGACAAAATCGGATATTTAGAAATTACTTTCCGTACGACACTTACTACAACACGTAATTGAATGGAAATTCAATGAACAGTGGTGTTTACTTTCTTTTCCGTTAAATATTTCAGTTGGGAACAATCTATGGACTTATCCATAATAACTTTTAAGCTATACCTGCACGTTTTAAATATTTCGACTGGATCACTGATAGTGTCTTTAATGGATCACTCGAGCAAAATTATAGTAACAACAGTAGGCCTGGGAGAGAAATATTACCTCCTTACACACTCACCAAGAATAACTCCCACGACTATTAGGACCACTGCTGTTATAATCATAACTGAGAACAATACCAGAGAGAAAAGTTGCTTGCTTTGACCTCTGGTACCATATCTGTATGAAGTGGTTGGTTCATCTACCGCTGGAATAAAACGAGGACTAAAGCTACGGGTTCGTCTCGCCCCAAGGTATCCATAATATTCGTGGACAGGATCTAAACTTCCTGTAGGTCTATTGTACCACTGAAAAAAATAAAATAAAATAACCTATTTAATTTGTTTCTCTAACCTAAATCAATGATATACACAAAATAATATAAAAATGATTTGAGTTCGGTGGGGGAGGGGGTTGGTTATACATGTGTACTAGATTCACTGACCTCTACACATGGATAGCGGGCCTGAGTCGCTTATTGAAACAACAGGAAGTTGCTTTTTGTCCCTCGCAATATGGCGGGAAATAATGCATACACATGCGGGTGCACATATTCCACACATATATTCTATTGTTAGCAAAATTCCTTTAACATTGACAATAAAGTGAAGCCATATTGCGGAGGGCAAAATGCAACTTCCTGTGGTTTCAATCGGCGACTATTCAACGGTGCGCCAGCCCGCTATCCATGTATAAACGTCTAGCCCTCTTCCCATTCATCATTATCAATTATCCGTCTTTTGTTATACATGACCATTATTTTTGCGGAAGTGTCATCCAGCTAGCAATATGACACTTCCGCAAAAAATAATGGTCAAACATGTATAACAAAAGAAACATACTCTAGGAATTGGTGTAGAAACACCGTCTACCATTGTCTGGGGGAAAGGATTATTTAAATCATAATCGCATTATGGCCACCTGCCATGATCGCAACGCCTCCCAGTAATTAAGAGAATTAGTTACAGACAAACAGAGACAAACATAAAAGTCTGTCAGACTGAATGCCACAGCGTACGGTTATCCAATGGGTGTCGTAAGCAGGATTGTATTTAAAATATATAAGTTATGGTGTCGCATTGTGCCCTATAGGAATGGCGTGTCAATGGGTCATTACAGTAAAAAGATTAATTTTACATTTACAATACTGTTAATACTCTGGAATCAATTGATGTTAGGGAATACCAATTATCGTGGATTTCGTATATACTAATTTATTACAAAAGAAGGAATATTGCATTAAAATGACACACGTTCAAACTCCACTAGCGTTATTTTTTATTTGTGAGAATTCACAACCCGACTGTCCCATGACACACAAATCGACATTTGAAAAAATACAGCAAGTAAACTTGCGTCATCCCCCTGGCAAGATGGCAGTCTGGAACATGACCTCAGATGACCTTTGACCTTGGTCCATGACCTTTGACACCATCCACAATGAGGAACCCCGATTGCACCTTACCCCAAGTCTGGTTTTAAATCGGACTTAACTTTCGAAGGAAGAAGCGAAAAACGAAAAAATAACCAAAAGGAAAACACAAGATACGGACATTCGCACCCTCACAATATCCCCCTCTGCTTTTCAAGCCAGGGGAATAAAAAAATAGCAATTCCCCCCCCCCCCCCCCAAATACCATAATCATCCCAATATCGCCTATAAACCTCAAAATAAACCATTACCATACAGATGCAGAGGGCTAGTGCGGGTCGCAATTTAACCAGGAGCTAGTGTGCTCAGTGACGGACAGAAAGCTTCCTTCCTGCCAATTCCACCGCATGATTTGTGCATTGGGCAGCTTGCAATCTACAAATGCATGCACATAATCTCAACCTAAAGGCCAAGAAGCGATCCGCATGAACAATAATCTGTTGTTGTTGTTGGGATTGGAATTAATGGCGCCTTACAAACAATAATCTCTATGTTTTTCACGAGTGCACTCATTTAATGATATACATTCTGCTGTGTCAGTGATGGTGTATTCTGGCCACAAGTTCTACCAATTTAGAATAGAGGGTTAGTTTTTCAATAGCGGCCATTGTGAGAGAGTGATTTGGGAACTGTACAGCACCTGCTTTGCGCCTGGACCCATTCCTTTGTGGATGAGTGTATTATTGACCCCAAAAGCGGCAGTTAAGCTGAAACACAAGACTTCCTCTATGGGTTTTAGAGTTCAATAGGTGAATATACAATACTCAGCTGAGCCTTAAGACTGAATACCTCCGGTAGATTACCCCTTGGATTATCTCTTGGTGGTAGACTCTTACACATGCGAATATAGTAAGGGTCTGTGGTGGTTTTATTTTTTTAAAGTTAGGCATATGCTCCTTTTTACGTTAAAATTATAAACGATATGTATCCAAAATGGTGCCGAATAATTGGATAAAATTCCATTTAATAATTTGCTTGACGTTTATGTAAGATAAAAGTCTTCAAACCGACCATTCGCGAATATAATGGTCCTCTGGATATATGTTTCGCTTTTATCTAATACGTAGAGGTCAGTGACTAGATTAAAGAGCCAGTATGTTGGTTGATAACCCTGTAGAGCAGGAGCAGAATATCATAGGGTCCTTATAAGGTTTTACATAAGGTTTTACACCTTAAGTAAGTAGTTAGTATGGACCCTCTACATCAATTTAAGGTAGTTAGTGGTGTCAAATTGTGGTGTCACTTTTTCAATAGGGGCCAATTTAAGTTTACACAGGGGTCAAACTTTTAAATTACTCCAATCATGTTGAAATGTATGCCATATTGTCCGTCTAGTCACAAGGATTCCAAAAATGTATAGTTTGTACAATCTATGACCATTGGTTTTAGAGTTATTGGGTAAAAATGGCTAAAAGTGCAAAAAAGGTCAAACTTAATTTGTACAGGGGTCAACAGGGGTAAAAAAAATATAGTTGTGATTATGATGTTTACTTACCAAGATAAAGGTCAAAAAAGGTAAATGCCAAATGGATTATGTTGCCCCATGACCTATTTTGTCATATAGCATGGTAACTATGCATTGCAGATGCTACAAACTATTCCTTATTTTGACACATTAAGCATGTTAAGCTAGATGAACAATTTGCTTCATTTTTTACCAAAATTGGAGCAACTTCTGATTTTGACCCCTGTACAAATGGAAATTGACCTTTTTTGCACTTTTAGCAATTTTTACCCAATAACTCCTTATGACTAGACGGACAATATGGCATACATTACAACATGACTGAAGTAATACAAAAGTTTGACCACAATTTGACACCACTAACTACCTTGCGTTGATATAGAGGGTGCATACTAACTACCAAAAGTGTCAATTCAAAGCTGAGATGTAGTGGGACATGAACGATGATGTTTGACCCAAGCCCTTGCTCCCGCTCTACTGCTTCGTGCCTCCGTTTGATAACCCTGGGTGCGCGGCACCCTTTCCTATTTAAAAATAGTCAAGAATGATCGAAGTTGCATCATCAAGATTTTGAAGCACAGTCTCGTCTATTTCAAAATATGATCAGTGACTTAGTTTGTGGTACCGACATCACAACCATTAAAGGGGATTATCGCGCTAAGGTTTCGTCAACATAATCAATGGGTCAATGGGAGCGGCCAACAGCAACAAATAAAGAAGGTGTACGATGGAATGTTATACTTTCAGCGGATTATATAGTGCGTCTCACAAACCCTCACTGTATGAAAATTTGTTACCATTGAACACAATCTGCAAGTGTTATTTTAACACCTCTAGAATGTATTTCGAACACATACAGACAAGTATTCTCCACATTTTGCAGTGTAGAGGCCTGTATCTAATGTCTATATGTATTATTTATGCTTTACACTTATTGAGATAAATGTATTTGGTCACTAGAAACCCTTTTTTTCTCTGTAATCTACATTTTTTATATTCAAGATGGCAGCCAATATAGCCGCCTTTAAAGATATTTAAAACCTATATTATATCTGTATTATATGTAGTTACATCAACTAAATATTATTATAAAGATGTAAATGAAGGTATGGATAAGTATGTGACAATTTGACATCCTTATCTGGCATTTTTGTTTCGTTAACATGCAAAAATGTTAAGATTCGGGCCAATATGGCTGCCATTTTTTAACTTCTTTAAAACCTATAAATTACGATACATTTGTATTGCATTTAGTTATAGCATCCAAAATGATTATTAAAGTTTAAATTAAAGTATGAGATCTATGCCTTTGAACATTACACACTCGTATCTGGTATTTTTGTTTTGACAACATGCTTAAAATTCAAAATGGCGGCCAATATATACTATCAATATAATGACAATTTGTAGGTTTAAATATCTTAAAAGGCAGTCATATTGGCTGCCATCTTGATTGGTAAGCATGTGAAACACTTTAAATGTCAGATATGACTTCCTACTGCAGAGCCCAGAATTATCACAAATACTTGATGAGTTATTGTCAATTGGATGATTTAGGGGCATATTGGATTTCAGGGTGGCCATATTAGATTTGATGGTAATGTTGCGATCAAATCACATCGAGAACATGTCCAGTAGATTCCTCGTGTTTTTTTGGATATAGAATATAAAATTATGGCCATTTTAATAAATTTGAGAGTGGTAGCGGCCAAATTGGATTTCTAGAAAATGCCACTGCACGAAAATTTTGCACAACCCTCAAGAAATTATTGGCTTAGGTGTTCATAAGCAAAAATCAAATCGATAGAAAAAGTCTGCTACTCCATACCACCCACAATTCACCCACACTACTTCATTCGATTCTGTTCCCGGGGGGCCAATTGTATCAAAGGTGGATATTGATGCTGTGAACATGGACTTTTCAAAATGCACCCTAAAACACGTATTTTCAAAGATAAAAGACAGCTAAAACATACCCTCAACAAGTATTTGTTATCTGTTTATGATTACCCTCAACAATGAACGCCGTGCATTGAATCGTTAATATACCCATTATTATCTTGCTTGTTTACTTCCAGTTCCGATTACAATATTTGGTATGATTTTTGGATCCCTGCTTAAAGGCAATATTAGCACATTTTTTTGAAGGGCGCCCACAAATTTTCAAAATGGAGGTTTCTTTACCACGGTTGATTGTTCAACGGCTAGAAACTATTTACCTCGTGAATGGGTTATTTAAGCTCGAAAAGTCTATGTGTCACAAACGAAGGAATTTTGTACTAAATAATTATTATCGGGGATCCCAGATATATTAAAACGGTGCTGGAAACGGCCTTCACATGTGAATATAGCAGGGAAATAGCGCCATGTACGTGTCTACGCTTCATCCATAGGTGGTTTTATAGTTCGGTCTGGGCAAAGTCAAGTTAGAGGTTATTTTCTCGAGTGGCACTATTTCATCATGGACCGGACATAAACGTAGCATTTCCGCTCTGCGTTAAGTCCAATCTGGGATCCCAATTTTAATTACAACATCGCTTATTTTTGTGATTAAATACGCATTTTTTAGCATTCTCGTTGCAGGTATTCTAGTTTCACTAGGCAAATACCAATGTAACTGTGCAAAAATTTTTTTTTAAAATTTAAATTGGGGGGCGCTCTTCAAAAAATGTGCCAATATTGCATTTAATGGGATATAACATGACAATTTCAGCGCGTTAAGAAAAAACTACCCTTTTTTCCATATTTTGCTGTTTTGCACACCCTAAACGATCGTACGCGCGTACTCGCCTGTTGGAAAAAGAAACCCTTTTACGCGTTTTCTTGTTCGCGCATCCAGCCACCGTTGAAATACAAGTGGCCCCCCGGGATTTGTTGCACTGGAAGTTGTGCAAGGTCTCACATTTGCATTAAAACGAACACAATACTTAATTATAAGTCAATGTAACATGTTAGATTTTTTTACATTGTATTCGATTCTATTAAGCGGGGTTTTCAAATGCAACATGGCCATAAGCTTTCATTAATATATAAGATTTATCAATATGTGGATTTGAAAGCCCGGGTTTGCAGGCAAGCACAGACTTCCTGACGCAGTATGTTTGTTTTGTTTGTTTGTATTTTGATGCTAAATATGATCCGAATGCTTAGCTTGTAAACATGCAACAAATGCAACAAGAAAAAATATTCTTGCCCCTTTTCACGTTCATACGTAGACCATGCCTCTTGAAAAATCCCCCTTGTTACGGGGGGGACAAGGACGATATCCCTTGTCTATGAAGGGGCCCCTCGGATTTAGACAGTGAGTTTACCTTGTGCGTTATCAGCGCGCTTCTGCATCAAGCTATCAGTTGGAACGCCAACGGACCCCCCGCATTACGGAGGCGCGTACGGTAGTACGTAATAATGTTTCTAAAATGAAAAAAAAGTTGGCGTATAGTGTAACTTGCAACTAGTGGTTGAATGAAAAACTTCTCAAGCCTGGAAAAATATCGAAAGGCATTGTGGGAAAAATGGATGCGCCGTAGAGATTGCTGTTAAATTTTACGTGTCTGCGAGCACGAAGTAGTACCCGACAAAAAAAAAAGTTCCATTTTATTTTAGTTTATAGGTCAGACCCTACGTACAATCAAACAAAAAATAGTAACGGAACCCTAGATACAAAAACCTCCATAGACCCTCGTTTTCCGGAGATTTTGAGATTTAGTTCATTTACACACATTCGCTATGACGGAATGATAACGGTAATCTCTCGCGCAAGTACCAATTTATATAATATCTTTCCCTGGCTGTGACACGACTACACCGTGGGAAAAACTCACCGGACCGCGGTAACGACGATACGATGTTTAACCGTAAAAGGTCATTTTAAGGTTTCGAACTTTGTCGTACGAGGGTACGAGGAACGAGATTTTTTCGCGCGGTTTTCATAGCAATTAGCAATTAATTATTAACACAGCAGGCGGTGGCGGCCAAGCCTCATTCATTTATAGCAAATCACCAAAAAATATCAAACGAAATTACAGCATACAGAGTGCAAACCACAAACCAAATTTGGGTTCTTTGATGGGTCGGCCATGGGTGTTCCAAATGACCCACATGCGGACCGATACTGGGAATGAATCTTTGCAGTAAATTAAAGATAAGAAACCCAGCTTTCAGATGAAACCAATATGGTAGATATATGTCACTTAAAAAATAAAAATGGCGAACACAATAAGGGTCAAGTTTTTTTTTGACTCACTGTTAGCATATGAGAATTAATCAATGATCCAGTAAATGTAAGTTATGCATTTTCAGTGGCTTCGCTTTCTTAAAAAGAGATAGAGTACAGTACACATACTTTTTTGTAGACACAAGTCAATGAATTGATTTTTGGATGCTTAAAATTCGGTGGTTTTCTAAAACTTCAGACACCATGCTTTTTCAAACTTAATCGTTCGCTTTTTTTTAATGCGTGGTTTTTAACCCCTCAAACACCCATTTCACGTCATATTAGACCAACTGAGATATGTCGTTGGACATTCCTCAAAAAATTACATGATTTTATAATGAATTTCAGGTGGTATTTGACCAGAGCGTTTTCGACCAGTATGAGGTCACAGCGATTTTGTATTGTCTTCTCGTGTACAGTAAAATAACGCATGTTGGCCTGACACTCCTGATTGAACTGAAGTCAACCAGTGTACGCGAGCATGCCTGTCATTTTAAAGAACTTCATTAAGCTCGTACTTATTTAGGCCCCTCTATACTACCTACGTGCCTTTGTGTTCAACAGAATTAAGCGCTATCCACGGAGGACTGTGCTTCAGGTTATTCCGTTGAACACAAAGGCACGTATCAGGCTGCAACTACCCTACTGAACAGATCGACAATGACAGTGTTGGACTGTAGTGCACTGATTCTCATGGAGGTGCGATTCTGGATAAAATTGTGAATTTTGGTTACACAAGTTAATCATGCATAAATAAAAAAATGATGGAAGCACTTTATGCCCCCCAGCTTGGATTCAGGGTTGGTTACACATGGGTAAAAATAAAAGTTAAAATGTTCCGATTGTATGCAAAACCACACCATGGTGTTTGTCCGGTTACAAAGAATTCCAAAAGGTATATTTGTATACTATGCTAACCTATGCTTATAGTTATGATATGGGGTAAAAACTGTACAAAATGATTGTTTTGTGAAACAGTCAATTTGTTTGTACCCCAGGTTAGGCCAAGAATTTTATTAGTTTTAAAACGTGGAAATTTCTGGGAACCATAGTGAAAATGTCAGGATTGTCAAAATGTGTCTATGAATAAATACTAAAAGTCCCCCTAAAATCCTCTTTGTGCTTTTCAGAAATAAGGGGGCCAAAGTGTGTACAGGGTAAAATTACAAAAATATTAGAATTGTCGCTTAAAGGGTTCCAAACATTTGTCATGTCACAAGGATCAATAAAAGTATAGTTTGCCCTATCTACAAACTGTAGTTTAAGTACTAAAGACCTATATCATTCAAGGTCATCCTGGGGGTAAATATTTCAAAAATCATCCAAATTTCTAATTATTTAAAAAAAAAAAAAAAAAAACTTTAAAACAGAAAATGTTCTTCAAACCACTACATGGAGTTAAATATTGACTATAAGAGCAAAAGCAGTGACCCCCATAGAGCTGTAGAAACCCATCACACTGGCCCTGTAATTTTGCAAGTATGACCATCACCTGTTTAAATATATTGGTGTTCATGTACAAGTAGAAAGAAGAAATTGACACATTTTCAGAAGAAATCCGGCCATTCTGAAAATTTACCCCCCAGGATGACCTGAGCCTTTTTACCATATTTATTGAACTACAAGCCATAGATAGGGCAAACTATACTTTTTTTAATCCTTGGGACAGTGACAAAAATGTTGAGAAACAACATTAAGGACAATTGAGATATTTCGTAATTTACCCCTGTACAACTTTGCCCCTTTGTTATGAAAAAGCACAAAGAGGATTTATTGTATTCTATTGAACTGTGACCTATTGTTGGATGACGTGAAATTAAGCTAAAAGATAAGGGGCAAACTTTCTTTATTCACTCCATTAAGCTAGGGAACAATTTGCACCACATAATTAACTAATCAAAGCAAATTTAGATTTGACCCACGTACACACCAAAATTTACCTTTTTCACTATTTTACAGTTTTTTCTCCATAATTCCTAAACATAAGTCATAGAAGTGAAACCATACTTGTTAGAAATCCTTGTAATCTGAGGGAAAAAGCTGTCATTGCGGGTTTCACATGATTGGAAATTAGGAAACTTTTGGAAAGAAGTTCGTCTGCTTGGAGGATTTTACATGGGTATGATTCACAGAAATCATCACGTGGTGTGTTAACATCATCTATTTGGCATAATGAGCAAAATTACGTCCAACAATATGAGTGTGTTTTATGGAGTTGGGCTCAGGCTGGCATAAGTTCATTAATGATGTTCTTGATGGTATAAGTCTTTCATTGCATTAAATTCAAGTTAAATTTAATGTAAGGTATACATTTCTTGCATTATTATGGTATTAAAAAGAGCTATTAATAAGTTTTACTCAAAGTTTTTGAGCCAGCCTAGAGAGACACTCCAAATCCATATTTAATTTACCCATTAATTTGGGTTTTTATATCAAAAAACTATCTTAAAAAGATAGTAAACAGGTTCCAAAGCTATTCGCTCGACTTTAATTCTATAATAAGGTAGAGTTGTTTAAATGATTAACAAATGGGAACACATCAACTAAATTGTACATTACCTATTAACATGGTGTGCAAGGTATTGTCGGTTCAATTGGAACAGTTTACAGTCGACGTTTAAATTACGTGGCTGCAATTCCGATTTTAAATCGATTGTGTACAATACCTTATAGGGGTTCATTTCAAAAAGCAACTAGTCGAAGGCATTTTTCAGTAAAGCAATTGAAACAGGTTTCTATAGGACCATTTATGCTGATTCAGATCTTTCGTCCCCAAAGCAAAATTTTAGGGGAATGTGCCTAATTGCATAAATTTTTCTCAAAATGGCCGCCATTTTAAACATTTTTTGTGCAATTACTTCAAAGTTTTTAAGCTTGTAAAGACTATCTTGGTATAGACATATGTTTTCAGGGTCAGAGAACACAACTAGACCATCAGTTAAGGTATTATGCCATATATTGAAATTTAAGTTGCATTAAATTTAAAACGGCGGCCATTTTTAATATTTATGCAAATAACTGTCACCCCTGAGTTGGGAGCACAGGTGTGTTTGTTACATGCCTGATGAAAATACCAAATATTACGTTTCACACTAAAGAGAGTAAGTCATCATTTGTTTGAGATAGCTAAAACACAACATACCAACCCCCCCCCCCCCCCCCAAACCCCCCCCCCCCCCATATAAAACTATAGATTGTTGTTAAAGCTAAAAAGTAAGAAGACAAATATGCAACTTGTATGTGCATATATAGTGTGCCACAAGTGTCAATAAGGTGTGGGAAAAGTGAAATTTTGAGGTTTGTAAAAAAAAACATTTGGGCAGTCTAAATTTTGTTCCTTCAATAACATCATAGCTTAAACTCTTGTATGAGTCAAAATGAAATTGCCACATAAACAACAACAAAATGAGATTGTTATTACCTTTATACATGGCAGGGTACAAAGATACTAAACCAAAAAAAATGCAAAAGCCACGAATCTCAAAATCCCTAGACTTACCACATGTGCCTCATCCGTAGGCACCTCATCCATAGGCACCAACCTCTATGACCCGACTGACTTAAAATTACGACAACTCAAAATAAAGATAGCACCAAATTGAATCTGCTACCATATCAAAGCTAGATTAAAATTACTTGAAATGAAATTAAATCAGCTGAATACCTACCTTGGTCTTGATGAACAATAAAAAAATATTTGCTGAAAAGGTACCGCCACCCTCATTTTGTATACTCCAAACTCATGGCGCATATGCCATAACTAAGATCTAATTAATTTCCTTGGACCCTGGAAAACATATGTATAGACACAAGGAATGAGTATACAAGCATTAAAATCTTGAGTTATGTACAAAAATGTCAAAATGGCAGCCCATTTTGAATCTTTATGCAAATTACTGTAAGTTCCCTAATGCTATAACTAATGATCTAATTGTATTCCTTAACCCTGAGGAACATTAAAAGCCTTAAATCTTGAGTTATTACAAAACCAAACGTTAAAATGGCGGCCATTTTGAATTTATGCGAATTAGCCACACTTCCTTCACAAATTCAGCTTGGGGACCAGAAAATTGGAATTCGCATAAAATTTCATCTAAACACACTAAACCCAATGCTTTTACTCAAAAAATGCCTTCGTCATGTTGAAGGGAAGCACTTTTTTGAGCAAATGGAACCAGTCTATACTGGTTAAGATTGGTAGGGGTACAAGTCACTTTGTTAATTTTTGAAGTAAAAACAATGAGGAGTCCTAACTCATATATTTGGGAGTGTAATTATATTAAAACCTTTTGGGCTAGTTTCAAGCTTGGTTAAAAACAAAAAGGCTGGGATATATCCTGCACATGAAATCATAATTTTGGATGATTTTATTGAGGGCGATTGCATTTCATACAATCCTCCTTATTTTGAAATTTCCTTAATTACCGTTTAGTGTTAAAAATACTATTACTCTGTTTTACACAGCTAAGCAAGAATATTAATTATTATAATATTTGAAAAAGGGTTTGTATAAAAATCAGTTAAATGTTAAAGCTTTTTGTTCATCGCTGGCACAGATGGGGATCACTGATTAGCAGTGAGATATGACACGCATTTAAATAGCGATTCCATTTTGAGGCGTGAAATACTTTGAGGGTTGCAGTTCCACCTCTTGCAAAAATTACTCTTGCAACATAGTGATGTCACCTTTATTTTTTAGGTTTGTGTTAATTTGGTTTCCCGGGCAAAATGGGTAAACATTTCATGTGGAGGTCCCATGGGGTGCGGGTGAGGGTAGCAATTGGGTTTCCGTCTGCGCTATACGTGTGCAGTAGCGGTTGGCGGCAATGAATGGCAGACTTACCTCTTTGCATCCGTGGGCTTCTATATGAAACGCCCCTGACCCAAAAATGAGGGTGGTTTCTGTGTGACATGAATATGGTTATTATACTTGGTATAAAACATTGGTAAAATATTGTACAATGGGTTGTATGAAAATTTTGTATGGAATGGTATGGACCAGAAATCATGGTTGTGTTTTGGGACTATCACTGGACCACTGGTACTGTAACAGGGTGGGCGTGGGGGGGGGGGGGGGAGGGGGGAGGTGTATGAGTGGATGAGAGGAAGGTTATATGGGTAGTTTGGATAGGGGTGGTTGAATGGGGTAGGGATGAAGGGTGCGGGTTTCTTTTGCGGGGTTATGTTGGTGTCAGATGACATTGGTGAGTGGTAGCTCAGGACATCAACAATGGGGTGGCTGGTCCATACCAAGATAATTTATCTTCGGTGTATTGTTTCACTTAAAGCCCGGACTCAGAGAGGTCCGATGAAGGCGCCTCAATTTTCAAACAATTGTGTTTTTTGCATGTAAAATAAAACCCATAAATGCTTGGCAATATACTAATCAATGTGTTAAATAAGTAAGCTCAAATCGACGTCCTTATCGAAAATACATCTTTTATAAAAATCCCGATCCGGAAATTTGTTTACACAGATCCTCTGCGCACTGTAATACACATAAATGTTTACTGCATCAAACGAAAAATCCGATTCATCTCAAACTTGGGAAGTGAGCATTTAGGTGACTATCTTTAGTTCTAGTTGCTATTTTTTAATTAATATTTAACAATTATATTCTGAAATCTCTGCAGTCCACTTAATATGACTGCTATTACATGTTTATGTATGCTTTTGTGAAATGTTCCGTGTACAAAAAAAGGGAAAAAATTATTGGAGCATTTTAAAATGTTGACCTCTGTATAACCTTGGAACCCAAGCGGGCGTCCATTAATTAAGGAGGGGGAGAGGTTAGCAAGTGCTTGCATCAATTCTATGGATTATCAATGCCTAAGTACTTGTGTGCAAAAATTCACAATTTTATTCGGAAGCGCACACTCTTCTCCTTAAAGGTGCTTGTTCCGATCGTCTTTGGGATCCCCCGATTCACCCGGAAGTAGTATCAATTTTGATATCAAATAAAAGAACGTATTTTTCTCATTGTCTTCCTGAAATTTCAGCTTTCAAATCCATTCCGTTCTCAAGATACTGACAAAAAACAGCTGTTTTAATGGTTAACCAACAATATTAGCACAGTAGTGCATAGGGCGTTGCACTATGCATTATCGCGTCAAGCATCAAAACCACTAGTTTCCCACGGTACCCGGTGGCCTGTGTATACATGCGTCAGGCTCTCATACCAAGACGATAACACGATACACAAAAATCGGAACAAGCACCTTTAAATAAATTAGACAAAAGAATGTTCAACTATCAGAATAGGTTTATTACATTTACAGGAAATGACAGGAAAGTGCAAAAAGAAAGATAATAACTATTGACAACAATCATTGATTACTTTACTGATTTGCAAAAATTCTTCTAAGAAATATGTTAGAAATTCTCAACTCAAAAAACAAAATAGGTCGATTTCTGTAGAACTTTCTTCCTTTTTTCAGAAATATGCAATTCCACATGCTATTTCAAGCAGATAAATATTTTATTTCAACAAATTCTTTATGAAAACACTGCTTGTCATGGTTGAGTATTCTCAGTTGAAGCAGTGAAGGCAATCAATAGAGGTTGTGCCTGTGACGTCATCAACTGTAATGCTGAACTTTGTTCAACAGGATCAAATCAGAAACCGCTAAATTATTGCACCATATTATTGGTATACAAAAACGAGATTATTCCCAAGGTGGCACGCAACATTAAATTGAATGGACTGCATTACGGTACAGGACATGCGTTCGATTCTTTTGTTCCTAGCCAATAGATTAAAACAGGCACAACCTTTATTGGAGCGGTCGCACACATCCCTTCAAAGGCAACTCTTCAAGTACTTGGGATAAAAAGATGTGAATGGGGATCAATAGGCTTTTCTCAAGTATTACGGCGTAGATCTACTGTTCCTACATCTTCTTGATTAAGAAGGGTAAAGTAAAAACTCTTGCAATTAACATAAATAATTGAAAAGAAGAAAAGCAAAAAATAATAAACGTCAAAACAAACATAAAACCAAAAAAAAAAAAAATCCCTACCGGTTTAGATACCAGAGTACGCCATCATGGCTGAACGGAACGCCTGCGTGCCGTGTGTTGTGCTTGTTGCATGGGAAAATGATTATCTCTTTTAAATATGACAAGCTCCGGTGATCACGTCAAAAGTCGTGTCCACACGTGTCGTTATACCGGTATTAACTTAATCAGACCTATGTCCGATGAATTAAAACCAAATCAGCTTATCTCCCTCACGTATATTGTACCCTATTGTACTCGTATACCACAGGCGTCGGACATAAGTCACTTATTACCGGACCTAAATTGATCGGTATTAATGTCAGGAAAATATAACTTTGCCGTGTGGACGCGCGTCGGAGTTAAACTTATCGGACCTAACAAGGCTTAAGTCCGACGATTTAATGCGAAGAAGAGACGGTAAGTCCGGTCAGTAAAGTTATGACCAGTACTAGTAAAGTACGCAGATAGTCGGCAGGTCACCCAAGTACTATTGTTCACACTAAAAATGTTGGACAGGGTCATTTTACATGGGGCTTTACAAATACAATTGGCAAACGACCTTGCATTGTCCACATTCCGCACACAGCTGCACACTTCTGCAGTTCAAATCGACGGAAACCAGGCCCACGTTATAGCATATGAGAATTGAATTACATGAGGCTAGTAAATGTAAGGGTATACATTTTCCGTGGTCTTCGATTTCTTAAAAAGAGTAGATGAGTAATGTAACAGTAACACGTACACAGACTTTTTGTAGACACAACCAATTCAATTAATGATTTGGGATGCTTTAAAAATTGGTGTGATTTCTAAACTTCAGAGACCACGCTTTTTCAAAACTTAAAATTCGTCGCTTTTAATTCGTTATTTTTAACCCCCAAACAACCGTTCACGTAATATTAACCAATTAGTATGTAGGGACATTCCGCAACAATTAATACATTGAGTTTATAATGAATTCAGGTATTTTGGACCTCAAATCAGGACATTTTACAGAGCGTTTTTCGACCAGCTATTGAGGTCACACGCGATTGTATTGCTTCTCGTGTACAAGAAAATAACGCATGTTGGTGTGACTTCCTGATTTGACTGCCAAAGATCACATTAAAATAACGGCGTTCAACGAAGCAAATCACGCTCCTGAATGGAATCGAGCTATTTACGATACAGACACTGTAACGACGTTCAACCCCACTAAATTAGCAGTATAATTGCCAATTGATGATCTCTCTACCTTTCCTCGCCCTCATAAAAATATTTTCAAAAATTAGGTACTTGATACATGCATTAGTTTCTGGAGAGTTGTATAAAAAAAAAACAACAACTCACATACGAGAAACACACATTAGTGACAACCTTTTGAGGGAGGAAAACCTATGTAATGTCTCATTTTGTAGACCCAAACATGCCGCATCTTTTAAAAATGTCTTTCAAATAATTCTTAACACTGCTGGATTTACAAACCTTACATTACACCAAAAAGATACCACTTCGTTTACATATCATGGACATACCCACACCATTTTGGCAATTTTGATTTTGCTTCATTAGACCCGCCGTGCATTTAAATGTGAATCTGTGGACAGAGCATAAAACAGACTACCAGATTCAAAAGAATGTAACTTGGCCTATGACTAAACCGAAGGGAATGATTTCTGCAGCAAATTCAAACTAATAATATAATATTTCCGTTGATAAAACATTTGTGGAGAATACATTACTTAAAGATGCAAAATGGTGGACAAAACCCCAGGTCCATTTTTTTCTGATTCACCCTGTACATAAAATCTGAATAATCCAAGCAATACATAACTCAAGTGCCAGAGTCATATGACATTGTAATAGATGCGACTATTATAATATTAAGACGCTATAAAGGAGGTTTATACATGTACTATAGACTTAATAGATATGATTTGTTGCAAAAAAGATTGCATTGCTTACTTGTAGCAGGTTAATGGATAATAAAGTGTTAACTATCAAGTTACAACTCTTCTGATTGTAACAGAAATCCGGATTGTAGAACATCACTTTAATAATTAGCTGTTTAGATGATTAATATATTTTAGAAGGGATGGGCCTGAAATGCATGATTCTAGCAGAATCAATGACGATGCGAAACTCAATTTAATGCACGCGAGGATCAAGTAAATGATACAACCCGAGAAAGTAGCTTGACAAATATTATATAGAAGCTCGGAGAAACTGGCGAGCATAGAATTAAATAAAGACGAAAAATACACGGTCTCGAACCCGGACCTCTCGCTATCTAGGCGTGAGAACCACCACTGGGCAAAAGAGGACTGTGCCCACGTGGATTCCAGAGAAACGAGCACTAATGTATTTCAGTCATTATTTCAGAGTTTCAAGCTGCCGTAATTATATTATATATATTAGAAGGGGTGGGCCTGAAATGATTTTAGCAGAATCTATGACAGTGCTAACTCACTGGCAAAAGACGGGGTTCTCGCCTACATACTCTAAGATCGACGGCACTCACCCTGTGCAGCTCATGTGCAGATTATGTTTGCCCTGTATGCACTGTTAAAATGTTCTTAAAAAGACGTCGTTTTATTAAACTGTCAGTCGGAACTCGAAACGTACAAATAACTGTAAAAATGGACTCGAAACGTGCAAATAACTGTAAAAACGCCCTTTTAACTGTTGTGAGTCCCAGCTGCCAGTTAAAACGACGTTATTTTAATGAACATTTGTAACAGTGTGGGAAAGATCGACCCATGCCAAGAAGCTTAATCCAGCCTTAAATGCCTCCTGCCGGTTTATCACAGGATGTCTTCGCCCAACTCCAACGGAGAACTTTTTTACATCCTAGCAGAAATTGCTCCACCAGACATCCGTCGTAGTGTAGCGAGCATGGAAGAGCGTAGCTGCCATGTATATAATATAAAGCACCCTATGTCCGGACAGAGACCTGCTGCTAACCACCTTAAATCCAGGGAGAGTTTCTTAAAGCAAAGTTCAACGCCTTGAAACAGTCTCTAAGCAGTTTAATAGAGTCGCCTTGCGGAAAAAAGACTTGCTATCAACCAAGTAACATCTTGGTATTAAACCTGGTGAGCATCTTTAACCTGGAACTGACTCCTGATGAGCTGAATGGCGATGTCTCAACAGTTTGAGAACCGGAATTGGCCGATCTAAAGTTTCCTTGCAGAAGTGGGGCTACCTGGAAGCAGATCAGGACACTACCTATGGTTGTGGAATGTGGAACAGCACCACAGACAATGGAACATTTCTTGGTCTGCCTATTGTTAGAGCAACAATGCACAGGCAAGGACCTTGCGGAATTCAGTGAAGCAGCCAGACGTTGTACCCATCTCCGGCTAGATCATATTTGAGAAGCGCTGTGTTTGGACACGATATGAAGAAGACGACCAGGAAGCAGTCGGATGCAAGTTGCCTCAAACTTGCTCTATCTTGGGCTATCTTTCTAACGACATCTGATGACCATAAATGACCTCTGATGACCTCGAATTGTGAACTCGGCTCTTCTCAAGCATTTCCTTGCAACCAGTAATATATTTGACACAAATTTTTGGCTGATGAAGAGGCATAAATAAAATCCGTTGACGGGAAAAGATTTGTAGCGGATAATTACTGAAAGTTCTACTCGATAGAATGCAAGGGGATAAAGATGACAACTGGCTGAAAAACTTTCAAAAAAACCAAATACAAGCAAAATATTTCGAGAACTTTCAGCGGAAAGCGATGTCAACCGTACTTTCCTCAAAGTATAACTCTTTCAAGTAGAGCAAGTCCTCTCACTGCTTTTTTTTCTGATCATCTTCCCGTTACGTGCTTTATCGCCTTTTACCAATCATGATCGTAGCGCAAATTGCAATAATTACATTACACATAATCTTTATACATCAATACAGTTTTGACTGGCTTATTCCTACTGTTACAAACATTACACACGCAGTACTGTTTTCATATGGCTGGCATGCAGGCCACATGCAAACTCGTGTACACTCGCCAGGTGTAAATGTACCTCGACATATGTTAAATGTACCTCGTCCAGGTGTAAATGTAACTCGCAGGTTGTAAATGTACACTCGTCCAGGTGTAATGTACACTCGCCAGGTTTAAATGTACACTCCGTCAGGTTAAAGTACACGCCGCCAGGTGTAAGTACACTTGCCAGCTGAAAATGTACACTCGACAGGTGTAAATGTACACTCGACAGGTGTAAATGTACACTCGCCAGGTTCAGTTCAGTTTAATTCACCATAAACGTTAATAATACTAAATTGATCAAATGGTAGGCAAAGAACCAAAATCAAGCATGTGTAAAAGTACACTCGCCGGTGTAAATGTACACTCGCCATATGTAAAGTACACTCGCCAGGTGTAAATGTACACTCGCCAGGTACAAATGTACACTCGCCAGGTGTAAAAGTACACTCGCCGGTGTAAATGTACACTCGCCATATTGTAAATGTACAATCGCAGGTGTAAATGTACACTCGCCAGGTACAAATTGTACACTCGCCAGGAGTGTAAAAGTACCTCGCAGGTTGTAATGTAACCCGACAGGTGTAAATGTACATCGACAGGTGTAAATGTACAATCGACAGGTGTAAATGTTTACTTAAAGCCACAACAGTGAATCCACCCGAAGGAGTCGAAACTATTTGAAATTTGCAGAACAGCTTAAAAGTGGAGAATAAAGGTTCGGTTCATACTTCACTGCAACGTGCGTTGCGGTAAGTTGCAGTGCTCGAATTCCGGTCCCTCTGTCAGTTACTGCCATTGCGGACGCAAAAACCGAGTTTTTAAATTTATTTAATGTTTTAAATGTTGAGTTCAAATGAGTTGCTGCAGCAAGTGATTGATGTATCGGCACTGCACTGCGCGGTGCAAAGCGTAGTATGAACGAACCTTAAGGCTTGTATTTCATTCAATATAAATGAATTTTTGAAAATCTTTTGCCTTCTTCAATCTTCAGGAATTTGACCATTCCATCTAAAAAA
Source organism: Ophioderma brevispina (assembly GCA_023653785.1). NCBI lineage: Eukaryota > Metazoa > Echinodermata > Ophiuroidea > Amphilepidida > Ophiodermatidae > Ophioderma > Ophioderma brevispina. The sequence continues at coordinate 50,858 of JAMKCH010085274.1, forward strand.
TATATATTTTTGGGGAATACAATGGTCAAAATTACTCTACTTTGCATGAGGGTCGTCACAAAGGAAGATGGAATTTACTAGGTTTATAATCAGAGGTAAATATAGAGGTTTTAGAGCCACCATGTGCAAAAATGAACCATACGATGTATTCTCAGGTTGCAACCACCTCCCAAATTCTTCGGGACTATGGTTGCATACCCTAACCCCTGTGAAGGGGCTACCTTCATATTTTTTCTCTAAAATGACCGGGAAGGAAGTGAAAACAATTACTAGATAATTTTTTCGAAAAGCTTTTGGCGTTGTTTGCACACCAAAAGGAAAAATTTCACTTCCCCCAAAACAATTTCCCCCCCCCCCTATCTTGGTAAGACGCAGGTAGAGGTACTGGGAGATGACTTGTCGGTGTGTTAAATACTGGGTAGTTGTTTGTATCAGTGATTTAGTTAAAACAATCCTCTAGAGAGACAAAAGAGCCGATGAAGCAGCTTTAAAAAAAATCGGAGTGAATGCTTTCAGGCGCCTATGCAGGCTGGGCATGCTTTGCGATAGCATTTCAGAGACGCTGCAATTTATCTATGACACAGTCACGGAGTCCGACAAGGAGACTGTTTGTACTATCGATACCTGAGGTGATGAAAGAATGGACTAGAATTTCTCTAGATTGCTTGTTAGTGGGGGCTGTAGTGTACACATCTCATGTGAGTGTGCAAATCTGGAAAAAATTGTGAATTTTGGCACACAAGTACCTTATGCATTGATAATCTAAAAAAAATGGTGGAAGCACTTGCCACGCCCCTTTCATGGCCCCAGCATGGATTTCAAGGCTACACAGGGGTCAAAAATTTAAAATGTTCCAATTCTGTTAAAAGGCACACCATGACGTTTGCCTAGTTACAAGCCAAAAAGGTATAGTCTATGGGTTATAGTTTTTGAGTTATGGGGTAAAAACTGTAAAACGGGTGAAAAAAGTCGATTTTAGTTTGTACAGGGATCAAAAATTAAAAGTTGCTTCAATTTTGGTAAAACGTGGGGCAAATTTTGGCTTAGCTCATAGAATGAAATATACGAGTACTTTTGACTATATTACGTGTTTGGTTATTAACCAAAATAGACAGATACATCCCAGGTCATAATTAATCTACTTACCTGCCACATATTCACTAGTATTTTTATGTTGTATATACTATATCCTTCAAAATAAGCTTTTGGGCCACCCCGATTTTTGACTTAAAAAACAAAATTTTTCTTTTTAAACCCAAAATAACAATTCTTACCAAAAAATCTACTAAAAACGTATTTTGCGTTTAGATTATTTCGTTCTCTAAATGGTGGTATTACAATTATTTATAACCAAACTATATATAGCTACCGATTCTCTTAAAAATAGCTGGAAAATTTAAAATGGCTTCCAAATCCATTTAGTCATTTTTAGTCATTTGTTTAGTAAAAATATGCATTTTGACCGCCATTTGTATTTCTTATGGCAGTCATTTTGGGCAAAATGAAAGCCCATAGGTGTTCTGGTAGTAGCACAATAATAATTTAATTATGCATCATTATGATTACGATCATATTCTAAAAATAACGTTATCGTTATGCTTAGTCGTATGTATCAATGGGGCACCCACTTTGAATTCTTTGGGTAACGGCCTCAAAGAAATAGAAATTTTGCTTTGTAGATGCCAAGACCTATGCCTTGTACATTAAGAAGGTCAATTTTGGAGTTTTGTGTGCGGTTTTTGACTGGTATATACATTTTAAGATAGTTTTTGGTTCAATTGGTATTTTGGTCGCCATCTTTTTTTAAAATTAAATCAGGGGTGCCCAAAACTTTATTACAAATCATATACTTATACAACATAAAAACACTACTGACAATTGGCAGGAGCTAGTTTAGAAATGACCTGGGGTGTACAACACTTTTGAGCATGTGGCTCTAGTTTAGACAAAGGATGTTATTTCAAACATAACCAGTTTCCTGACACACCTTTACTAGTGTTTTTAGGTTGCATAAAATAAAATGGCGGTCAAAATACCATATGTGACCAAATATTAGCAAACGATTATAAAATGCACTCATAAACTCAAAAATTTACCCCCTTTAATGTACGAAAGCGTAGGTCTTTGCAGCCACACACTCAGCATGTTGATCACGTAACCCAAATAAATTACTTACAAAATGGCCGTCACAAACGCTAAATACAAGTACGCTAACCATAAGTTTAATCTTTACAATGGAAGCGTAATTTCAATAATGCATTATTATATAATTGTTGAACTACTAACAGAAAACCTATGGACTAAATTTTGCCCAAAATGGCGGCCAATAAGAAATACAAATGGCGGTCAAAGTGCATTTTTGTATAGGTTTTCCAAGTCAAATGTCCACTATATCAACCAATCGTCAACAAAGGCGGTTCAAATGTCCTATTGCCAAATATGTTTTATTAGCACATACCAATTATCAACATAAGGCAGTTCAAATGCCCATTATTGCTAACACAATATCCAATAAGCTCACATAATGTCCAGTGAAATCAAATGTTTGTTAGTGATTTCAAGTATCAGAGTTAAAAACAGTTCCTACTTGCTCCACCGAAACCAATATTTTAATAAACTTTATGATTATCAGGAACAAGCGGTTGGTTGCCATAAAAGTTTCATAAAGATGATGAGAACGTTTTCCTTACAGCAATAAACTATTACACAAGTATATGGTGCAAGTTTCTGAAAAAGCATTGAATAGCCTTCTTTTCGTTCGTTTGTTCATATGTTTTGTTTGTTTATACCCAGAAGCCTGGCTACCTCGAAGTAGTCCTCCCTGGTTAAATGCGTCCTAAAGACGCCGCTTGTTGGCGCCTAATATTCTCTGGTAAGGCATGTTTGGTGCAAGAAAGTTGTTTTGTTCTAACACAAATGCAACAAAAACAATTTTTGTGTCAAAAGTGCAGAAACATCAACAATGGGGAACATGCAAAAATGGGGGAAAGTTTTTGTACAGGGTCAAAATTAAAACAAGTCGAATTGTTTTGAGACCTACACCAACTTATTCATCCGGTCATCATGATTAAAAAGGGTATACATGTAGTTTGCCATATCTACGGTCACAAAAAAAAAAATTGGGATAATTCTTTCAGAGTGATCCGATTTTGACGAACAGTCTTCAATTGTTTGTCTGGTCGTATTCTATAACAGGAAATGCATATTTGCTCTATATTAAGTATGAAAATAAGATGGTAAGTATTAATGACCCTATATGATATGTGAGCCATTGTTACATTTTGACCTCTAATTACATGACCAAATGGTGAAATGAGTATTATATTTTCTGGTCCTTTGGGACTGAAGAATTTGGGACCATTTTGAAAAAAATCGGAGCATTCTGAAAATATTACCCCAGGATGACTTTACGTTTGTGTAGGTTTTGATTCATCCAGGTATAAATCAGTAATGGTAGAAAATTAAATCAAATCATCTGCACTTACTATTTTTTAGGCTTGACAATGCGTCTTGGATAAGACGTGAAACATCGCCACTCATCTAAAAATAGTAAGTCCAGATGATTTGATTTAATTTTCTACCATATCAGGATAACCTTGAACCCTTATTACCCTATAACTATTAAACTATAACCGACAGATAGGGAAACTATACTTTTTAATCCTTAGGATATGGCCAAATGTTGATATAGATTTCAGTACAATACAGCTACTTTATCCCCCTGTACAAACCTTGCCCTCCTACAAATACATTTTCCCCGCTATTAAAACTCCTAGACTTTTGATTATAATATTATTCTCTCATTATTAAAACTCCTAGACTTTTGATTATAATATTATTCTCTCATTATTAAAACTCCTAGACTTTTGATTATACTATATTCTCTCATATTTCTAAGTATAACAACACCCAAATTGTTTCTGTTGCATTATTTGAGGTCAAACTATATTTTCTAATTTCTTACACTTCAATGCCAAAGACTTTGACTTGCTATGTAACCTTTGAATTATCTGGGTGAAAGGACATGCACTGATGAGCAACATGATCATAACGATTTCCATTTGACTTCACTATTGACATTTGATTTACCTGGTGTGATTTTGATCTTTTCAAGTGGACATTTGTTCTGTCCTTTTCTATTGTTTTGACATTTGAATTCCCTATTGACATTTGAATTACCAAAAATTAGAATTGCTCTGATACCATGGGCATTGACCGGAAAACCTATAATAAAATCGACTAAAATGTGCATATACATAACAAGTGGGGCCATTTTTGATTTATCCAGCTGTTTTAAAGATAATCCGTAGCTATATAAATAATTGTAATATACACACCATTTAGAGCACGAAAACTCCTCAATTACTACAGTAAAGTGCCCACATTACTGTAATTAATGGTCATCCTGGGGTGATTTGTTTTTTAGAATGGTCCGATTTTGGTGAAACTTGTATCAAATTGTTTGTCTTGTCATACTATGCTTCTGATTTATTTCATCTCAACGTCGAAATACAAGCATATACAGTAAAACCTGATGACCTGATAACAGAAAAAATTAGTCTATGTTTGACTCTTCGATATGTAATTTGGAGGGTAATCTTAAAGGAAATATGTCAAGATTTTTGTCAAGCTCAGTTTGACTTACATTCATAAAATATATGTACATACATCACGAATTCCGAAAAATAATACAATTTGATGTAAAATTAACAAAATAGAGGCATTTTAATTTTTGCTTTTTGACATACGAAGAAAACGGGCGGATTTTTCGCCACGGCTCATTGGATCAAAAGCGCCCAACTCGTGACGTCAAAGTGATGACCAAAAACATCGTGTTGACTCGAATTGTTATTGCTGACACTGTAATATGATGGATTAATGAATCATATAAAATTAGAAAAAAAAGTTACGGAATGACATATTTTGTTTCATTTCGTTGTGTTTAATTATTATTGAAGTGGCAACACTGCGATATGATGGTCACAACGACGTAAATTATGGATGGTCATCACTTTGACGTCACCATTTGCCTGCGATGTGGATTTGTCGAATCGTTTTCGAGTAAGCTATTGGGCGGGAAATTAAAAGGGCAAAATACTCAACAAATGTAGACAATTTCAACTTATTTTTGATTTATATGTAATCTACGTTACTTAAGCTTTCCATCCATACCAAATTTTCCAAATATTCAGAATCATGACATAATTTCCTTTAAGTAATCCCCATAAACTCTGTGACCATTGTTACATTTTGCTCTCTAGCTATACAAACAAATACAATAAAAAGTATAACCAATATTTTTTTCAGATCCTCATATTAACCACATAAACGACTCTGACACCAAATTCGAAAAGAATGAGAGCATCCTGAAATTTTAGTCCCATTAACATGGCAATAAGCATTGTTGTAGCCTGTAGCAATTAAAACTATTATCCCGCATAGGGGCGAACTTACTTTTAATCGCTAGGAAAAGACAATACCATTGGTACACATTCAAACGTAGTTACACACAACACCATTTCAAAATTTGACCTTGTGAAAACCATGTCCCTAAAAAAACCCTTCTCACCAAAACATTTTAAGACTTTTGTTGTGCTATTTTGTATGTTTTTTCTCCACATACTACGAACAATTTGCTTCTGTTGCAATTATTTTGAGGTCCAACCACATGAATCTTTAATTTTCATGGATCTGAAATAAAGGGTACAGCTCTTTGGCGTTATTTGTTTAATATTTCTATGGACGTCAAAAGCTAGGTACGCACAAAACAACCCAGATAGCACTGCCTGGTGGTCCCAATGCTTGCCCAATAGTTAAATTATTTATGGTCCCTATATTGGCTTACAATATTGGATAAAAATTTTGCCATTTGCCCCAATATGGCCATTATCATGCTTTGAGGTGTCCAATACGCGATAATAATCGGATCCTACGCATTATAATGATAAAATTGGATGATTTGCACCCAATATTTATGGTCTCGCTATGATTTTTAAAATATTGGGCTCGACTGCGTCTCGCCCATATTTTTTTTTGGTCAACTCATAGCTCGAATCAATCCAATTTTATTACAATTGGCCAAATATTGATACAATATTGGTTATATATTGGAATCAATGTTTGGGCCCAAGCTGGCCCAGTTTATTTTGTTCTCTACATTGGACCAATACTGGACCAATGATTGTAACCATTGTTGTACCGGTGTTGTGCCAATGATGGCCCTATGTTCTTTTACAACAATTATTTTAATGGAATTTTTTTTCAAGCTGCTATTTTTAAATAATTTAGATAATTTCGAGCTACTCACATAGTTAATATTTTTTAATGAAACTGGTATAATATAGTATAATGTCATTGAACTAATTTGCTCTGTTTAAAACACCCATTGTTGAGACATATTAGTGTATTCCTATAGGTATTTGACTGAGTTCTCGCCCTGCTATTTTTAAGCAATCAATTGCTTTTAAGTCATAAATGTGCCAATGTTATCCCAATGATTGGCTCTATATTGGCGCCTTGTCTGGGTCAATATTACACCGATCGTGCAGATATGAGAGCCGATGACAACAGTGCAATGGAAAACCATTATTGGCGCAATATGCAATAGCCAGGTTACCGCTGCAAAGATAACCAACGGAACACAATTAGTGCCCTGCCATAAAAGGACCAATAAGGCCCCCAACATAATGACGAGGCTCAAGATTCCGATGGGGAACCATTGTTGGGCCCATATATGGCGGATGCCCTATTGGGAATCTACTACTCCCAAAGGGCACGATGACCCCGGTTAGCAACACACAATATGCCACAAGTACAAGAAGTAAAGTTAACTTAAGGGTATGGATTGAATCTGAAACATTTAAAATTTATTAGTAAGTGACACAAACGTTACCTATCACGACCATCGTGATCTTCTAATAGCTGCCTGGTGGGTCTTACTGTATTAGTTAGGTAATATTTCTCCCCAAGTCCGTTGAAATCCCTGCCATGCTTGGATTGAGTATGATGTGATGGCGCTGATCAGCTGCGGCCTTGCTGTACTTCGTGTGTCTTGTGGTTGATGTTGTTACCAGTTTTACTTAGTTACGTGTTATGAATGTTGTCAACACATGAAAAAAGAACGTTCACTGGCACTTTATGGAACTCTCTTCTTTGCTGCATATTGCGGAAAAGCCGAGATTTAGCGGTAATTTGGTTGTTGGATAACAGTTCAGGATTGGGGAGAACTCATGCAGCCAAAACTGCTACAAGAAAAAAATGTGACTGTTTTATAATACTCTTATACCAGCGATTGATATGCACTTTCCTAAAACATGTGCGACGGACTCATGCAAAGGATAAGCCATGGATAACGTCTAAAGTAAAAGAAAGTATTAAAAAGCGTCAACAAGCATTTCATGCAGGTCAAGAAAATTAGGCGTAAATTCTTCGTAATTCAAATTTCAGGGCGATAGATCTGCTAAAAATGAATATTATAATACTCGTATACAAAAACTTAAAACTACAGACCCGCGGTTGGTACCGAGGGAATGTATTATGACATGGTAGTGGCACCCAATCTCATATAACCATTCAACCACCACCTAATGTTGATGAATCTGATCACGTGGCTGTGGCAAACATAATGATCAATTCATTTCAGATCCAAAGGACTGCCGGAACTTAAGGAGAGAATCTCCCTGGAATATTTACCAGCTCATGTCAGGTTCCGGAGTCCCAACATGGAGGTTTATCTATTTACAGAAGATCAAACTACAAGCGGGAGGTCCAGCGGGGTCCGGTAAACTCATTCGTTGAATATGCATATGAAATTGTAGCCCTCTACGGATTGTGGAACGCCTCGTATCAACAGGGTATTGTTCCCAAACAGTGGAAACGTGCTACGGTTATCCCCCTCCCGAAAACAAACATGATGTTTGGCAAAAAAGCGCCCGGTGTCGCTGACTGATCACTTCGCTAAATTGGCAGAGGATTCATTGTGAAGTGGTTGTTCAGCGACATTGAGCCGGCGTTTAGACCCAAAATCAGTAGGTAATCGTCCCCGGTGAGATCCACAAATCATGTATCTCGTTCTAGGTTGATATCCTTGTAAACATGCTGAAATATCTGGGAGCATTTCTACGGTCGTTAAGAACTGAATTATACTAAGGCATGCGCTCGAGTGGACCTAACATCGTCATTTGCAAACTCTTGGCCTTAGGAGCTAGAACCATGGATCATTACATGATTTGTAATTTCTGGAAAGATCGTGTACAGTGTGTCGATATAATGGGGTACTTTCTAAATAATGTCTCTTAGAGCAGGGGTTCCTCAAGGACTAAGTTTGGTCCACCTGGATTTTTAGCAATGGGAAATGAGCAGCTGTTTCTCACAAATTGGTCCACTCTTAAATATGTAGACGATATGACTTTGATGAAATGACTGGTAAAGAGGGAAGTAGTTCATGCAAACCAGAACTTATAATCTTGAAAGGTGGGCGTGTGCAAATAACATGCAGTTTAAATCCAACCAAATGCATGGTCATGCAGGTATCTTTCATGAAAAAGATGCACGATATCAAACCATTGTCCTTGTGAATGACACCTCTCCAGGAGACGGATTCAGTAAAAATTTTAGGACTTCACATTAGTTCTGACCTCAAAGGGGAATATTCAAATTAAGGAGCTAATGGAAGAAAGCTAATGGCGTTGCACATGATTAAAGTTTTGAAGAAAAAATTTGGTTTGTTCTTTTTTTACATGACCTTCGTACAGTTTTTATCGGATATATCCGTCCGGTTACAGAATATGCAGCGCCAGTGTGGCATTCTGGCCTTAATGAAAAACAAACAGACTCCCTGGAAAGAGTTCAGAAAAAGGCTTGTAATGATCATGCTTCGGTAACAAGTAATGATTCTTACGAGAATGCTCTGACGAAATGCAATATTCCATCTCTCAAAAAAAGGAGAGAAAAATTGTGCATTACGTTTGCAAAGTCCATTTTGAGCTCTCAAGAATTTTGTCATTGGCTCCCCCGAGAGAGGCTCCCAGCATAACCATGAACTTAGATCGGACTCACAAACTATCTCTTCCAAGATGGTCTACAAAAAGGTATTACAATAGCCCTATTCCCTATGACGTGCAATTAATTAATAAGGAAGGTTTATAATACGTTTATGATGCATGGGTAATTTTTTTTAAAGTGTACCATATGGAGCAGGTGAAATATTTCAATTTGTTTTTTTTTGTATTAATGTGATTTTAATGTTTTAGGGTATTTATATTGTTTTAAGTTCACTTCAATTCAGCCTTTTGGCTGCGAGTGTGATTTTTTATAAAACCTGTAATGATGATGTGATGATTATTATTTCTCTCCTCACCTTTTCTTCACCCTATTTCTATCTCGATTCCTTACTTTTATTCACCTCTACCTCTTCTATCTCTGCTGTCTAAGTAGAAGTATTATTACATACCTCAGCAAACATGTTGAAAAGTAGCTATCTTGACCAAACTCCGTATTCCCGTTAAGTGTTTGTGTAGCTTAGATATATTGTTTGTTTTGGTGGTTTGTCTCCTGTTTTTTTTATATGTAAATTCTATATTATCCCTTACTTGTATCATTATTGTATAATGAGAATAGTTTACGGGTAGTTTTCTTTTTTTTTACAGGGCCAGCAATTAACCATAAGCCCTATCGGGCTGTCCATTACTGTCCTAGCATTTCATATATCCCCCACCTGTTCATTGTACAGTCTACAATGGGTATTTATGCATTATTATTAATATTTGTATTATACATTCTGTGACGTACGATATGTTATGCTGACCAGACAACTGAATGAAATTTGAAAATGAAATGAAATGAATATCCAGTAGGTATGACTGAATTATTCCGGTACCCCCAGCTCTGTTTTGTTTTAAAATGATAAACATGGTCAGAAGAGGAAGCTTGATGGGTCTAAAAATTGTGCCAGCAAAGCAGGCCATGGTATCTGTTCCACCCCTCTGCCTCCAGAAATTGTCTCACTAGAGCGGTCCTGTGCGGCGTGACATTGTCGTCTTGCATCCGAAAATTGTTACATAAACCCTTCGTGCTGTGGCAAGACATGGTTTTCAGAAGTTCCAGGTACACGACGACGTTCATGTTTCCTCTGGCACCACCAGTGACATTTTCTTCCATCCCTAATGAATGACCGGCCCATACAATCACTGGAGGCCGCCACCACCTTGAGCCGATTCCTGAATACAGTCTCTCGGTGGTTCTCACCACTAATATAATAAATAATAATAATATAACGATGCTTATAAGCGCAATTCCGAAGTGAATCATTGCGCTTCACGAAAGAACATTAATATAATGAACAAGGATACATGAAAACAACAACACAGGAATACAACAAAATTTAGTACAGGTTAGGTTTTTAACCTTGTTTGCAGACTGAACTTTGGTGCTGACCTAATGTTAAGTGTAATTGATTTTCAGTAGAGTTGGGGCCCGTAGACACTGAAAGATCCATCACCTATCCTTCCTCTAGTACGTGGGATAACGAGGGCGAGATTGTCCATCTTGAGCGGAGGCCTTCCCTTGATGGAATATAATGGGTGATACAATCTTGAAGATAGACAGGTTTAGTAGGGAACAGTGTTTCCATTTGTTGGTCTTTTTTGCTACATTGGAACTTTTGGGTCTTAAAATGTAGATCCTGTCCAGGATCCAAAGAAATGTTACCATTTTTTTATCCTTCCGTTTGGCTGGCCATCTTGGATTTCAAAATGGCCGCCATTTTCAACATCTTGTGCTCATAGCTGGACTTCTGAGCAATCTGTGGGTCAATTGGTGGCAATACCATGTTTTTTGCATCAGGAACACAAATATAACATTTCAGAAGCGCAGATTGTTTCTTTCTTTCAGGCGGACATCTTGAATTTCAAATGGCCGCCATTTTCAACATATTTTGCTCTATATCTGGACTTCTGACCAACATATAGAATGCTCACGTTGGCGGCAAATACCCATGTTTGTGATTCGGACACAAATATTACATCCGAAAAGTCCCAGATTGTTTCCTTCCAGCGGCCATCTTGAATTTCAAACTGGCCGCCCATTTTTAATATTAACTTAGCCCAATACCTGGATTCAGAGCAACATAAAAGGCTCCATTTGGTGGCAATATACCTATATTTGTGATGTAAAGGAACACAACTATCACTTCATAAGTTGTAGATTGTTTTCCTAGTTGCCATCTTGAATTTCAAATGGGTTGCCGTATCATCGAAGGCACCTGAACCGTCGCAGGTATATAAGTCGATCCGAGGGACCATATAGTTCGAGCCCTGTGAGAGTCGGGTTTCTTGGTCTACTCAAATATTTCCTATAAGGTCGAAATTTGCATACTTGCATAATGTGATTAGGAATTCTCCGCGCTTCCCCCATTGCATAGACACAACAGACACACCATTTAACGCTCCATGAAATCTGTACTGCTGGGACGACAGCGCAGCCACCATATCCGTTTCCTCCTTTCCTCCGCATCGCTAATTGGCCTGTATCTTATGACATGCGCTACGTCATGGGACTGCCCTAGCAGTTAGACTCTGTGTTAAAGGCTCTGCGACTAGCTGAACAAGAGAAAAAAAAACGGTTTTCGTCGCGGTACCTTGGATATCGCGAAAACGATGAATAGGTGGTCGATCTTGATGTTAGACTAGGTTTCCTGAAAAAAAAGACCAATTAGCTCACTAGTGTTTGTAAGACTGGCGTGTGGCATGACTTGACAGCAACAATTGAGAATTAAGCCAGCTAATTGCAATCTCGAAACAATGGCCGGTTACATGCTGGAGATTCTACTAGAATAAGAAGAAGACTCTGCTTTTTTGCCTCAAATGACAAAGTCATCAAAGCCAGAGAAAAATTCTTGCAGCCAAAAAGCACCGTACTAACTCCACCATACCTCCAAGCCGAACCTTGAATGCCGTAGAGGTCTTTACTTGATGATGCTTACACCCACCGTGGTGCTTGAGGAGCATTAAGTCCAAGGCTAAGCATTTCACACCGGCCTACATTCCATCTCAAATCACAATCATAACTGCTGCCTGGAGGCACTGAGGGAGCTGACTGATAAGAAAACTACCCCCCTATAAAATCAAGGTGAAACAACTGAAGAGTATCTCGACACACTCTGGTTCAGCACTTTAGTTCTCTACTGCAAACCAGTTCATAATAACACTAACCTTGATGAACCTTTCTTCTCAACATAAATAGCAGATGTTCCTTTCCTATCAGACTGGAGCTTTCACTATAGAGGAGCTTCTGATCTGCCTGAAGAAACTGAACAACACCAAGACTCCTGCCCAAACATTGCCTCAGTAATCTGGCATCCACTTTTTTATGATCAACTGTTGGGAATTAGTAACTGACACCTACTGGACAAACCACTGCCTTACTATATTAACTATCGTCACTCACTCTCTACCAAAGAAGGTGACCTCCACACCACAAAATAAAATACAGATGAATCAACACACCTCTAAGATCTACAACCCAATGCTGCTCCCCACAATTGTTTCTCACATAGATCCCAATTCTCAGACAACCAAATGTTTTCTAAGGCGATCACACTACCACGGACCCCTCGGGTACTTGCCCTCCAGACGGATCAGAGAAGAGTTGATAATTCAAGGAGAAAGCTAAACTTTCAATTGTGTTTGTAACTTGTCCAAGGCTTTAGACAGTGTCAACAGAATATAATGCGCGTTTATTCTTCCAACTATGGTGTCCCAATGCGACTTTCAAAGCAATTGCCATCATGTATGATTCACCCATCTAGCTTTGTGCATGCCCATGGATGGGCCCACACGGAGTTCGTAAACAACTACTCACTGGAATCCTCCAAGGAGATCTTCTTGCTCCCTATCTCTTTGTAATCCGTGTTGATTACAACCTCAGACAGAGTCTTGACATCACGAACGGACAAGGACTCGCCATCAAACCCAAGCGTTCCTAGATGTCACCAATGTCAGCATCTCACACACCTGGACTATTGCAGATGAATCTAGATCTAACCAGCCTGATTGATATTGTGGGCAAAGATCTCCTAATATATTGAGAATGCTGCAGAAAGAGTCGGCCTACATCTAAAGCAAAGAAGAAGATGGAATATATGACAGTCAATGAGGAGACAATCATCATACTATCTTGCCTACAGAAACAGTAAACCAAACTAGAAAGAAGTCAGAGACTTCAAGTACATGGGGGGTCCTATGTTCCCGACAGCAAGAAAGACTTCCCGTCACGCATAAGGACAGCTTGGTATGCCTGCAATAAAACTACACCACCTTAGGCAATCTGGTATTCCCATTCAAACCAGCTGAAGTATCTTTAGAGCCTGTGAAGAGCGAGTATTTCCTTTATATGGATCTGAGACCTGGACCATGAAAAAAGAACACAGGAAAACTGAAATGGACTACCCAGGTTCTTATGCGAGTACAAACACCTGGGTGAGCACTGACCAAAGCACGATATGTGGAGAACATTGTATCCCTCCAATCTCAATTTCTGTTGCCCACGCCGAAGCACAAGTTGCCGTTCATGTTCAAGTGTCTCGTACATCACATGTTGGAGTACCATGCCCAAAAGGGGTCGTTCAGCCCTTTAACTACATTGATGTGATGACTCGAGGAAATTACAGCCAGGATCCCTCTGACAATCCCCAACTTCTTAATGACGGACGGGACATTTGGCGCGCGACATGGTGACTAGCCACATCGGCTGCGGCCGCGAGATAGTAGTTGTGGATTTGGTTGCAATACTTGAAATGCACGGAACAATTGGACAGCCAATAACAATGAAAACCTATATAAAAACTTATAAAAACACCACCAGATATGGCTCTCCCTGGATTCCATGATTTAAGTGTTTCAGGCGAAGGATATATAAAAATAGTAACCATTTTTTGAAAATTATAGTATGGATGTCAAAAGGAAACAATCTGCGATATTCTGAATGTTATATTTCCTAGCATCATAAAATGAGTATTGCAACCAAATGGAGCATTCTATGTTGCCCAGAAGTCCAGATATTAAGCGAAGTAAAGGCCTAAGTTAAAAATGGTAGCCATGTTGGAATTCAAGAGGGCCTCCAGAAGGAAACACATTGGATGACTTTCTGCGATTGTTGTAATGTATGTTGTTCATTGACATCACAAACACGGGTATTGTCACCAATTGGAGCTTTCCATGTTGCTTCAGAAGTCCAGATATTGGGCGAAGTATTACTCTCTTAAATTATGAAAAAGAGTGAAAAATCACTTGAATTCTAGTAATTTTAAATTAACTCTAATCGAGTGGCTTTTAGCTCTAAAACGAGCGAGCAAATGCAACCTGACACCTTAACTCGCGGTTTTCGAGCTCACTGTTACCGAGTGGCTCAAAATGGCCACTAACTTCGGAGTGAAGCCACTCTGAACGCTTACGAACCGGGGATTTTAGCTCTAAAAGAGGAGAAAATGCTCACTCTTTTTCGGAGGAGTAAAGTAATAGCCAATTCAGACAAAACGCCGCAAATCGCGTTTGATTATGTTCGAACAACTGGTGGCGAGTTAAGTGGGACGTCAGCAAACGTGTTGAACGAAGTTTGAAATTAGTGAAGAAATCATAGATACTCACGGGTGAGTATATTGCATATGTCGGTCACAGTTCATAGCAGACAAAGTTCATTTACAGGACAAAGTGTGGAGAAGCATGGAGGAGAAGAATTAAAATTTATTTACTGTCGTCATTACCGTAGTCTGCGCCAGGCTAGGCTTAACATGTTTACGGAAAGCACATCATGCATGTCACGGGCATTGCATGGATGATCATACACGTCAGCTGCCACAATCATGCATTATTCACTGAATCACTCGAATAATGATGCGCCACAATACTTCATCAGTCACGATTGATATGAATCATGACCTACACATACAATATATCACCACAACAAACAAAATTCACAAAGATCGCCAACTCTATAAGAGTGATAGTCACTCTAAAACGGAGTTATCAGTTCACTCTCTCCTTAGAGTTATTTTGTTCCCTCTTTATTTCTGAGTGGTCTCACTCTAAAAGATGCCGTCACTCACGCTGGCTTTTTTGAGTGAGATTTCACTCTTTGAGTGGTTTTCACTCTTCGTGTTTTAGAGAGTATGTTAAAAAGGGTGTCCATTGTGCAATTCACAAGATGGCTGCCTGAAGGAGAGGGGAAACAACTGTGTGATTTTTTTGGATGGACTCATTTGCATCAATGAATCACAAACCATTCTTGGGTTTTGCCACCAGCTTGAGCCTTCTATGTCGATCAGAAGACCAGATATAGAGCAAATAATGTATTTACAATGGCGCCATTTTTTGAATTCAAGATGACCTCCTGAAGGAAACTATCGGCGACTTTTCTGGAGTGATAGTTGTGTTCCTTGATATCACAACATTGTCTTGCCACCAATTTGAGAGCCTTCCTATTTTGCTCAGAAGTTTCCAGATATAGAGCAAAATAGTTGGAAAATGGCCGCCATTTTGAAAACCAGATGGCCGCCAAACGGAAGGGAAAATAAAAAATGGTAACATTTGATTTGGTTTCCAGGACCATTATCTACAGTTTAAGACCCAAAATTCCAATGTAGCAAAAAGAAGCCAACAAATCTCAAACCATGAACACACCGCCCCATACTAGGTGGAACAGACCATTCAGTGCCTTTGAGATTGTAACAAGAACTTTGAATTTAATACGTTTGTCAATAGGTAACCAGTGTAAAGAGGCTAACAAAGGGGATGTTGAATGGTAGCGTGGGAACTTGGAAAACTATGCGGGCCGCACGGTTTTGTAGGTGCTGTAGACGAGCAACATCTTTTCTGCTACCGGGAGAAAGAAGTGTCATTACCATAGTCTAACTTTGATAAAACAAGTGCCCGCATAGCATTAGAACATGCATCTTGATTGATGAAACCGGCGAATTCAAGCCAAGTTCCACAGTAGAAAGTTCACAGATTTGGCATCAGAGATTGTAACATGATCTGACATGGTTCAGATTCTACTCGACGAACCCTTTGTCGTCCCTCCTTGATGGTCAAGGATGTAGCGGGCTCGTCGCCAATAACACCCCATTCGCCAGTGTCTGAGCTGTTAATCTTCTTTGCTCCCTAGCCCAGCACGTGATCAACTCTGTGTTGAACGATTGGGCATGGACATTTGGTCATTCTTCTTGATCGGTAATCATGTTACAGCATCTCCGATGTTAAGAGTTTGGAGGAAACGTTGATTCCATGGTGTCTTCTCAACAAACGACAAAGAAAACGGCTCGTTGGCATTTCCGGGCTCTACGTCCACAGATTATCGGCGATCATCTCGTCTGTAGTCAATCCTGTCGTCCTGAGATTTTTCGTGGATTCAAATGACCCAACTCTCTCGATGATGTCTGAGGATTTTACAGACCGCACTCTGGCTTGTTTGTACGCTTCCCGTCGGAGTGTAAGCATTCTTCGGCGTATTGACAATGATGCCGTTTTAGGAGCATAGCTAGGGAACCTTGTGTCATTTTTTTGTTGTAAAGGTAAACAACCAACTCTGAAAAATGGGCTCCTTGCACACCGTTTAGAGCAGGGACATGAACAATAACAGACATCCTGACTTTTATTACCTCCCAAACAAAAGGCACTCTTACGTAATTCAAAATTAATGCCTGGATTCACTTCACCTGTGTAGTGGGGACTCAATATGTAATCACTCACACTACTTTAATAGAATTACTGAGGCGTTCAAATAGAAATATGTTTAAGATTGGGTCCTAAAAAAATATTCCAACTTTAATGAGCAACAATTATATTACTTTTATGATCGGTTATATTGCTATTGTTATTTCTTATTTTGAGTATTGTGTTTTCTATGTTTTTATGTAATTCCGCCATACCTAACCATTTCTTGTGCGTGTTTCTTGACATCTCCTTACTTTACATTACCAGAGATTAAATTGAACGCGGGTTGTCCAAACTATCGAACTCGATTCGACTGTCTGTAAAACACCACATCCGTCATTCTAAGTGGACTCCGTAACGCCCACAATTCAACGTCTAATTGATTTCAGAGTAATGTCATTCTATTTCAACGTCTGTAATTCCTCGCGGGCACTGGTAGTAACTAAATAACGGACGAATTGCTCTCAAACACCGGCCATCTTTAAGGGGTCTCCTTATTTGTTTTTCATACAGTTATGATTCTATATAACCTGTCCAAGTTTTGGTGCCGATTTTCACGTAAGTTACGACTTAATTGGAAGCAATGAACTAGAGGATTTAATACGAATTTTGCCTCCCTCCTGGCGAGACAGTTGGGAATTTTGGGCCCCCTCTGGATCGAGTACATCGGTACGCCACTGTGTCTACTTAAGTAGTGTCTACACCAGACCTCCTTTAATGTTTATTGGGCTTCGGAGGCGGTCATGGCACTGGACGCAATGTTCCCGGAACCACCGAAGGTGGCACAGCACACGACTAGGGCTTTGACGTAACTCTCTCAATTACTTTCGTAGTAAAGTGTCAGGTAATGACCGCAAACTGCCCAGATATCTATTATGTAGCCAACATTTTTGACCTTGTAGCCCTGGAACGCTTTAAATGGTTTTCAACAGGGTTGGAACGCTGAAAAACATACAAACCAGCATACTCTTAGCCAAAAAGGAATTTTATGATTTTATTTAGAACCCGTGACGTCACGCACACGTCATTGAGCACATCACATGCAGATCCCATGTTTTGTCGCACGTTCTTTCTCCAGGCGGTGGCGGCCAAGCCCCATTCAACATAGCAACTCACCAAAAGTTACAGCAATACGGAGTTCAAACCACAACCATTTGGGTGCTTTAATCTTGGTCTGTCATGGGTGTTTTCATGACCCACATACAGTTGTTTATTCGCTATACGACAAAAGTGAAATTTAGAAATCGTGGACTTGACCCCATGCGAAAGATATTTAGTTAAAGGGAAGTGTTTTAAAACGCGTAACATTGTCAATGTTCCTGTGTTAACGTGTACCAAATTCAGCAGTGTTTGCACAATGAGAAAATGTTTGATTTGTAACGCAAAGTCTACCCAATATCGGGAAATTTCGGTCATTAATTACACCGTATCTGTAAATCGCATGCATCGGTTGCAAATTCTGATGTTCACGAAAATCCGATAAGTAGCTTAAATATACAATGCACAGTCTAGTTGTCATCATCATGTGCAGTGAACATCATCACATAGTGAAAATCATTTTAGAATTGAACATGATCGACCATCAGGAATCCGTTTTTGTGTGGATGTTTAATCCAACATTCACTTCCAACATCAAATTAGTCGGTGCGCGCTCAACTTTAGAATCCTTCATCAACAACATTCTCCAATCAAGGAACATAACACAAATTATCAACATCAGAACATTTTAAGACATGTACCAGTCATTGAAATCCCTTCAGGCATCGCTTTCACAAACAACCCAAGTGCCCTTGAACGCAGTATTTAGAATTTTCATTATTGATGAGATATCCATGCATAAAAGGATTTGCACATGTCTATACCCATATGCACCCCCCCCCATGCGCCACAACATCTATAAATGCAGGTATCCCCTTCATCTGGCTAGACGCAACACATTGCATCTATCTCAAGTGCCGAAAAACCCTCTGTATATTTTCACGGACAGTGCAATGCCTCTTTCGTCTCATTTTTGCAATGTAACCAAAGAAATCATTACGCTGGCCTGAGAAGGCGGGACCCGAAGTAATTTGATAGGCGCAAGGGGGGAGGCCGTACGGGGCCCACGGGGGGGGGGGGGGTTGTGCAAGGGGGAAAGGTCACCTTTTGTAATTAGTTGATAAAAAGGTCCAAAATGTATGGGAATTTTGCCAAGAAAGTCCACTTTTTTGGTGTTGAAATGTCCAAAATGTCCAAAAAGGACCATTTTAGGGTATAGGTTCCACTTTTTAGCAAAAAAAGGTCAACTTCATCGAAAAAAAGGTCCACCTATTTCACTTGTCTTTGGTATTTGTTCAAATGTTCAATTTGTGATGTTTTCTAATTTTATAATGGTCTGCTTTCCTGCTTTTCTCTTCAGAATCATTGAGTATTATTCCCAAGGTCTACAGGTCGATGCAGCATTGCAACCAGCTCTCCGGCCATTCTTCCCAGCATGTACATGATGAAAAGATGTGGAACAGAGTTTTTTACAGTACATCCACCCTACTCGTTACATTTTTCTGAACACTGTGCTTTCCCTCTAGAAAGTCTCAACAGGAGGTCAAAACACAACATCATGAGGGTTTGAACTGCAACTACGGAGGTCAACAATCATGAGGGTGAACTGCGGGCCATCTGTACTGTTGACAGTGGAAACGATTATATAACGTCACGAAAATTGTTTTAACTATCTAGACAGGACAGTGGAAACCGAACCCCTCTTTCTAAACATACATCTTTCCAGGTGCCTGAAATTCTGTTCCATCCCCACCAGAGGTAGCCAAATAGAAATCCATCCAGGATCTATCAATATTATCGCAAGGATACGACTACGGATTTTTTCTTGAGCATCCTTAACATCTGGGCCCGAGCTCAAACAAAAAGGTCATGGCAACTCCCAAAAAGTGGGTTCCATCATTTTATGAGAATAGGTGTTGTTTCTAAGTTCTCAAATTCTTTCGACATGATAAACTCGCCCTCTATTAGAGTCAAGCAGGGACATCATGGAAACCAGTAGATAAAGGTTTCAGCAGTTGTTATGGATCGACAAAAGTACATCGACGAAGCAGTGTGCCCACCTAACCACCATGAAACCGCATATTGAATTCTGATGATCTGATCCATACAGGTCTTCTCTCAAGCACAAAAGCACACCTCAGTTGATAGGAACACCTGTGGTCAACGTATGATACAAGCTCATCAATTTCTTTCTCCCACAGATTTGAAAGCCGCCAGGTTCTATACCATCCCTAAGAATCCACAAGCATGGTAACCCTGGGGGGCCTATCATCTCTGCCAACGGTTCACTGAAATAAAATATTCACCTTTTTGTTTAAAATTTTATCAAACTCTTAAATCCACAGGGGTAGTTCCTAACATTTATTGTGAAACCCCCGACTTCTAACGAACGTGAAGCTATCAAGAATCAGGGTTATAGTTACGCCATATCTGAGGACATTTGATTGTCACCTTCTCTACACCAATATCCCCCACGACGAAAGGTCGATCAACGGAAAGCGTAGTTTATTAGCTTTTACTGTGCTGCAACGATCATTCCCATCGCGTTAGGTATAGCCGGAGTTACATTCTTTCAGTATCAAGTAGTCCATTTCGTACTCTGTCCACGAATTTCCATCTAAATTGCACGGCGGTTAATAAAGCAAATCGCTGCCCAATATGATGATGGGGTATGTCCTGTTTATATTAAAATCAAATGGTATATTAATAATATTTAGGTAACACACGGGTTAAATAATGGGTTCAGATTTGATTTGAAAACAAGAATAGTCTTTTAAAAAGACAACCAGCGAGGATGTTAGTACATTAATATATTAGTGTAAAATTAATTGAGATATATATGAAACACTCGCGTAGTGGAGAGATCTATATAAAACACAGTTATAGATTTTAGGGCCATCAACCATACTCATTGCCATCAAAACCTTTAATTTTGAAATACCTATGGTTTGAAAACGCCAGCCTATACAGCCATATGCATTTTAATAGGTGAGTGGACCCCTGGCGGGCTAATTTTTACCACAGCCCATTGCACGAGATACAAAAATTCAAAATTAAAAAAAAAAAAAAAAAAAAAAAAAAAAAACAACAGTTGTCACTATGAGCCAATTGCGGGTTCAACTACTTTGGCAAAAGTTTCAATAGCTCTTCATTCACAATTGTATTAGAAACGCACCCCCTGAGTTTTGTGTATGCTATGATATATGATACCAACATCACACAAGGTCAGTTCATGTCAGTTTTACACACGTTAACAAGTACAACCCACTGAACTGTGCCCATGGTTGATGAGCATATTGTAACTCATAGTGTGTGTTATCTGGGCATGTACACCTAATGGCACTCTCAGACCATTGGTCAGATCATCCATACATGTCATGAACTGAGGAAGTTATCCAATGTGATGGGTGGGCTGTCATACAATCAAAAGTTTTGTTTCTAGCTGAATAGGAAATGTAAAGAAGTTACTAGTAGGCAAACACCATGTCCTCAATTCTTAAAATAATTGGAAACCAGAGGACTTGTTAATGTACATGGAAAACCATCCCAACTCTGGCATGGACTGCGCTTTCTGCCCAATCATTGCTTGCTGCCACTATGCCTAGGGTAACTTGCAAATGTTGTGGCTTTTATCCACTCCGACTTTACCCATCTTCGATGAAAAAAAAAAAATATTTTTTACAGAGATTTTGTATCATTGTCATCTCCAAAATAAGGCAAGGTTAATCATGTTCTTATCGCAAAAGGTTATCACTAATGTACCTTTTTCGTTATGCTACTGCGTATTCAAATCTCCCAGAACCGGTGCATGCATCAGGTGTACTTTATTTTGACAAATTATTTTTTAGAGTAATAAGAGCGAAAAGGTTAGGGAGGTATTCAATGGTAAATTTGCGTTCGTTGGTAAACACGCGTCCAAGCAGATTATGGCACACCCGGTAAATTAGCCGATTCCACAGGACACTGATTGGATTCGCTGAGCGCCGGCGCGTTACTAGGTGTGGCCCGTTTGGTGTGTATTTTTTCCGTAGGATTTTCATGCTAAATTGATTTGTTGTTGTTTGGGGGGGGGGGGGGGGGGCCAAGATAACCTTTCCATTCCCCCAAAGAAATTTTAATTTTCCCACTTTTTTTCCTTCCCCAACTTGGCCCCCCTTTTTCAAAATTCAAAATGATGAGATAACCTGTCACATTCTCGTAAAGGGGGATGGCGCGATTTAATTCATAAATTTTTCATCTTGTAATATAATGGCCTTCAACCCCAAACCTCATCTGCAAAGTTTCATCACGGCAGATATTTTCATCCGTTTTGATGTGAGAGCTAAAAACGTGATGTGTTGTACATCTCCCCCATAAGTGCTGTGTAAAATTAATATTGGTCGACCAAAATGGAGCAATTTTCGCTCTTTACATCCAAACCAAACACTTTAGCCCTAAGATTTTCACAGGGTAAATGAGAAAAGATAGTAGCTTTCTTTCTGATACCACAGTTGACCACTTTTCCGTTACATCAGTGCGTAGCCAGCTTTTTGTTTTTCAGACGGGGGGCAAAGGGGGGGCACACCATATTTTTCAGGGGGCAAGCATATAGTAAAATTTGTTCGTATAGTATATGGCCTATGTAAATCACCTAATTTTTTTCAGGGGGGGCAAGAGGGGGGGGGCAAGATTCCCCCAGGGGGGCAGCTGCCCCCCCTGCCCCCCCTCTGGCTACGCACTGGTACAATCTTGGGTCCCTGGGGACGAGGCTATTAGCGATCGGGCCATGACCTTAATATAGCATACTCTTGCGCGCCGCGCATTTGTATCTTGGGGCACCGACTCGTGCACTCATTCATGCCACTGGTACTTACTACACATGCTACAGGGTGAATCAAAAATGGACCCTGATGGTGCCGCAATTTTGTATCTTTAATAGAATATATCTCAACATATGTGCTATCAACGGAAAGCGGATTTATTAGCTTTACTTTGCTGCAAAGATCATTCCCCTCGTTAGGTATCCCTGAGTTAATTCTTTCAAGTATTCAAGTAGTCTCATTTCGTACCTGTCCACGAATTTTTCCATCTAAATGGGCACGGCGGTTAATAAAGCATCGCTGCCCAATATGATGATGGTGTATGTCCGCTGTTTAATATTAATCAATCAAAGTGGTATCATAATATATATTGTAAACAACACACGGTAATATGGTAAGATTTATTTGAAACCAGAATAGTCTTTTAAAAAGACAACCAGCGCGGATGGTTAAGTACTTATATATCTTGGTAATACTTGAGATCATATATGAAACACTCGCGTAGTGGAGAGTTAGATATAACCACAGTATATTATTTTAGGCATCAACCATCTCCTGGCATCAACTTTTTTTGAAATACCATGGGTTTGAAACGCCAGCCTTACAGCCATATGCATTTCATAGGTGAGTGCCCCTGGCGCTGGCTTTAAAAATATTTTACCACAGCCCATTGCACCGAGATTCCAAATATCAAACATCTTCCCTTACAGTAAACGTGGGTTTTAAAACACAGTTGTCCTATGAGGCAATGAGGTATCAACATCCTTTGGCCAGTTCAATAGCTTTCATATCAATTGTATTTCGAAAACACACCCCCTGATTTTTGTGTATATAATATCGATACCTAAATACACATGATCAGTTCATGTCAATACACGTACAATTACCACCCACTGAACTGTGCCATTTGTGTGATATGCGCATATTTTAAACTCATAGTGTGTGGTTTAACTCTGGCATTGTACCCATAATGGTACTCTCAAGACCATTGGTCGATCATCCCATTACATGTCAATGCACTGAGAAGTTTCCACTGTGATGGGTGGGCCTGTCTTCCAATCAAAAGTTTTGTTCTAGCTGCTTAGGAATGTAAAGGAATTTCCTAGTATGCAACTACCATGTCCTAATTAATTTTCTTAAAAAAATCCCATTGGAAACCAAGTATTTGTACTGCTACATGAGACAAACCACCCCACTCTGTGCATGACTGCGATATTCTGCCCAATCATTTGCTTGCTGCACATATGCTAGGGTAAACTTGCAATTTTGTGGCTTTTATCCACTCCGACTTTATACCATCTCGATGCAAAACAAAATATTTTAAGAACTGTATCATCTAGTCATCTCCCAAATAAGGCAAGCTAATCATGTTCTTATCGCAAAAGGTATCACTAATGTTTATTTTTCGTATGCTACTGCGTATCAACTTCCCAGAACACCGGTGCCTGCATCAGTTGACTTATTTTGCAAATTATTTTTTATTAGTAATAAGAGCGAAAAAGGTTAGGGAAGATTATCCATGAGTAAATTGCGTTGTTAAACACCGTCCAATAATATTCTGCACACGGTAATAGCCCGTTAACAGGACACGGATTGCTGAGTGAGCGCCGCGCCGTTTCATTGAAGGGAGAGAGAGACAAAACGAATACTTGATTCAAAAGACTCTAGCACGGCCTATAACCTAACCGACGGGGATATGGTGTTGTAGCAATGAAAGCATAAAATAAGCTTTTCGTTGATAGCACCTAGTTGAGATATGTTATAAAGTTAAGATTTATTTACGTCATTTGAATTACCTACTTTCTTCCAGACCATCTCTCAAAATATGGCCAAAATCAAACTTGTACCACTTGTCCAATTCGTTTTGGTGATCTCATTATTACCTTCTTGTGGGAGCTTCCAAGGTGATTAAAACATTACCACTTATATAAGTGGATGTGATTATATGCAGTTCCTCAGTGGGAGTACACACACATTTCATTGGGGGCCCGGCATCAATATCATTTTTGGGCATCACATTTTTCTAAAGAACACATATTTTGACAAATATGAAAATCATGGGAATGTCCATTATTGCCTCAGAGTAAGATGGTTTTACAGTTTTAAATGTTGGTTGTTTACTAGTTAACACATGCCGTCTGGCTGTGTGTAGAATTTTTGGTCCAAAGTAAGATCATTTATAAGGAAAAACTAACTGTAAATTACATTAAGGTGTTTAGACCACTTGACTCACGCAATCTTGAGAGATAAGACTAATTTCGGACAACTAATTACAAGAAATTAATGTACTGAACCGGGGATTGGTAGTTATAAAGAAGACTGGATATTGCCAATTAAGACCTAAATAAGGTGAGCCACAGAAAAATGGATAAATATTCACAGCTAACTAAATAATAAAACTGACTGAAATCCATGAGATACTTCCAGTCGCAGGCTGGCAGCGATATTTGTCGTGAGAAGTCGTACACTTTAATAATATGATCTTGGCTCAAAAATCCGGTGTTGCGCACTTCAATCAAGATTGGAAGTAGACTCCTGGGCTTTAACATAAGTGCTGCCATGGACAAAAGTGTCCACAGAGGTAACAAGAAATGAGAGAGGAGAGAGAGTAACATACCAATGTAATGGAGAGAGAATTAGTATGAGATGAGAAGAACATATCATTATTAATGAGAGAGATAGTATTGAGAAGGAATAACATATCAAATGTAATGAGAGAGAATAGTATGAGGAGAAAAACAATCAAATGTATATGAGAGAGAATAGTATGAGAGAGAATAACCATATCATATGTAATAAGAGAGAATAGTATGAGAGAGAATAGACATATCACATGTAATGAGAGAGAATAGTATGAGAGAGACACAACATATCAAATGGCTGAAGAGGAGAGAGTTGAGAGAGAATAACATATCAAATGAATGAAGAGAATGTATGAGAGAGTAAGAACATACAAATGTAATGAGGAGATTAGTATGAGAGAGAATAATATCAAATGAATGAGATGAGACTAGTATGAGAGAGAATACATATGTATATGAATAAGAGAGCATATGAGAGAGAGAATAACATATCAAAGGTAATGAGAGAGAATAGTATGAGAGAGAACAACATTACAATGTAATGAGACGAGACTAGTATGAGAGAGAAACAATCAAAGGTAATGAGAGAGAAGAGTATGAGAGAGAATAACATATCAAGTAATGAGAGAGAATAGTATGAGAGAGACTAAACATATCCAAATTAAGGGTGAGAGAATAGTATGAGAGAGAAAAACAATATCAGAATGTAATGAGAGAGAATGTATGCGCGAGAATAACATATCACATGTAATGAGAGAGAATAGTAGTGAGAGAGAATACTATCAAATGTAATGAGACCGAAGATTAGTATGAGAGAGAATAACATATCAAATGAATGAGAGATGGTAATAGTATGAGAGAGAATAACATATCATATGTAATAAGAGGAATAGTATGCAGAGAGAAACAACATATCAAATGTAATGAGGAGAATAGTATGAGAGAGAACAACATATCAAATGGAATGAGAGAGAATAGTATGAGAGAGAATAAAACATATCCCAAATGTAATGAGAGAGAACGTATGAGAGAGAAAACATACAAATGTAATGAGGAGATTAGTATGAGAGAGAATAACATTCATATGTAAATAAGAGAGAATAACAGTGAGCAGAGAGATAAATATCAAATGTAATGAGAGAGAATGTATGAGAGAAGAAGAAAAACACTATCAAATGTATGAGGAGAGAATAGTATGAGGGAGAGAATAACAGCAAATGTCATGAGAGTAGAGAATAACAATGAGAGAGAATAAAATCGATGTAATAAGGAGAATAACATCAAATGAATGAGAGAGGGACATAACATATTCAAATGTAATGCGACGAGAATAACAATCAAATGTAATGAGAGAGATAACATATCAAAGTAATGAGAGAGATAAACAAATCAAATGTAATGGGAAGAGAGAAACATAGCGAAAGTAATGAGAGAGAATAACATATTCAATGTAATGAGAGAGGAATAACATATCGATAAGAGAGAGAATAACATATCAAATGTAATGAGAGAGAATAACATATCGAATGTAATGAGAGAGAATAAATCATATCAATGTACGAGAGAGAAAACATATCAAAATGTAAGGAGAGAATAACAAGTAAGGTAGAGGATAAATATCAAATGGAATGGAGAGAACATACAAAAATAATGAAGGGCGTAACATATCAAAATGTAAGGAGAGCGAACAAAAAGAATGGGCGAGAATAACATATAAAGTATAATTACGGGTTGGGGAGGTCGTACTGGGAAATATAAATAGGAATAATTATACTAATAATGTTTATATACCAACATTTTGGTAACATCTTAAGCATTTAGCAAAAAAGTCTGCCCGATCTGTAAAATCCGAAGGTGCGCTCAGGCTGGGTGCACATCCCTCGTTGTTGCGCGTTTGGGACAGACTCCCTCATGCAACATTATATTGCTGTGGGGGGGGGGGGGGTGGTTCGCAACTCTCTGCCAACAGCGAATCTGTTTTGCATTTCCCAGCATATGCCGGTGCCATTATACTTCGGGTGGAGAGCTAGGGAAGCGATGGGTAAAGTGCCTGGTGGGCTGGCCACACAAGTGCACAACACATTGGCGACAGCAGGCTCGAACCCACAACTTATGCCTATGAGGCGAGCGCTGAACCACTGCACCACATGTGCCTAATTTGTGGACTGTAGTTAAATAGCTTTAGGGCAACAAAGGATCAAGGTCATCCTGGGTAAAAGTTTCAGAAAGCGATTCTTTTCAAAATGCTTCAAACGCTTAACAACTCGATCTGTCACCTCATCAATCTAACCAACTCTAAAATCTGCAAGATTAGCAACCAAACACATCCTAGGCCGCATAGGCAATAAATTCACCGAGTCTTGACACCAACCAATGGAACAACACACCCGCTCTTCGAAATGGTTCGTTAACATTGGGGACAAAAATGGGCAAAATCAGCAAACAGATCCAAGGCCGCATTATATAGACACATGTCAGAAAGCCATGCTTGTGTAATTCAGGAGAGCCGCGTGGTAAGAAGACATCATCTAACCACTTTGATATTACCTGACGGTAGTGAATCTTGTGAATTAGTCGACTCCTTCCTCCTCCATCTCACCACCGAAAGACATTTGGTATCTACAGAGAAGATGGTCTTGAAACAACTATGGCAACTTCGCTGAAAGAATGGAAAATCATCAAGAAATCATGCGACATCTTCAAAATACACGGTTTAAATATCACAATAGAGGTAAACAAGCAGGTGATGAACTTTCACGATGTAATAGTCGGCTTACAAACCCACTAACCCCTGCCCTTGGTAAACCGTGTGACATGGCTTGGTAAGATGAAAGTTAAAGAGGAAGTGTTATAAAGAACAGGTGTTCAGGCTATATCAATATTCATGATAATAAACAAGCACATATTAAATTAGTTTGTATTTTATCAAAGAAATCGTAATTTTGCTGATCCTGGTAACCTTCAGGAGGATTTGAATGTATTTAAAACCTGGTCTGATGTCAATTGCTTGAATCTAAACCCAGCCAAATGTCAAGCACTGCAAGTTATATTTGGTAATGACTCCCCGCTGTATTCGGATCTGAGAATTGGTATTGCTGAGTTTTCTCATCCAAAACGATCTTAAGTGGAACGCCCAAATAGATGGCATGCTCTCCAAAGCCAACAAGCGCCTTTTCATGTTACGATCACTAAAAAAAAGGTTGGCTTCGATCAAAATGAACTTACTGTCGTGTACAACAGTTGTCTCAGACCTGTCCTCGAAAATGGTGATGTTGTTTGGCGTCCCAGTATTACCAAGAAACAATCTTCTAATATTATTGAAAGATTTAAAATAGGCCGGTAAACTATCTTAGGCCATAAGTATTCTTCTTATTCTGATGCCTTAAATTTACTAGTATGTGATCTTGATAGTTTAGAGGATAGAAGAGAACACATTTGTCTGAAGTTTGCCAAAAGTTAAAATAACAAGTGCGGTCAACGCCCGTGGGTATTCGTTGCACGTACTGTTTTGTGGGATTGTTGGTTGGCGGGTAACGCAGACTGATTACATTCGACATCGGAAAATTCAGGTGTGCAATACATCCCGCTCTCTTTTGCATACATCAAAAGACAGTCCCAGTAGTAATTATTGAAATTTCTCGCAAATTAAGGGCAGTGTCAATGGTACTGCTGTAGCACTTTATTTCCAATAGAAATAGCATTTTAAAGATTTTTACAAAATCGGGTCAAAGGTCAAATTGGGGTCACTAGAGGTCAATCTGTATACATGACATATGAGTCTCTGGTCAGTGGTTCGTTTGGGTAAATAAACACGGATTAGTGATCCGTGGACTGTAAATTTTCAGAACACCTAAAATGTAACACTTTATGAACACCTGACACGTGTTCATATTACGTTTTCTGTGACAAATACTTCCAGTTCCTTAAAATATGTGCAAAATATTAAGAAAAATAATTAAATGATTACAATTGAAATCCACTTTTTTTTTGCTGCCTCAGAGTAAAAATAAAAAAGTTAGATTTTTCGTCGTAGTCGCTGAGAACACATCGGACACATTAGAACATTGGCGTTTTTAGGCGTTTGAAGTGTTCACCCTTCAGAACTCACTCAAGAGTAATATGAACACGTGTCAGGTGTTCATCTATCTATCTAACGGCCGCAGCCGAGATGCTGTTCACCATGTAGCGCCAAATGTCCCTGTTTGTCATTAAGTTGGGGATGTCAGATGGATCCTGCTGGATGTCTCGAGCAATCGCATCAATGTAGTTAAAGGGGCGACGACCCCTGTTTTGGCATGGTAACTTCCAACATGTGACGTCTGAGACTACTTGATCAATCGCACGATGACAGTGACCGGCAAATTGTGCACGGCGTTTGGCAACAGAAGATGAAATTTGAGGGATATCTCCATATATCTGTGCTTTGGTCTTGTGCTCACGCCAGGATGTGTTTTGTACTCGCATAAGAAGCTTGGTGTAGGTGCCATCCAGTCTGTCCTGTAGCTCTTTCTTCATGGTCCAGGTCTCAGTCAGATCCATATAACAGGATACTCTCTACACAGGCTCTAAAGAATTTCAGCTTGGTTGAATTGGAGATACCAGATTGCCGTAAGTGGTGTAGTTTATTGCAGGCATTCCAAGCTTGTCCTTTGCGCGACAGGAAGTCTTTCTTGCTGTCGGCAACATAGGACCCTGGATATTTGAAGTCCTTGACCTCTTTGAGTTGGCTACCATCTGTTGTGCAGATAGGTTGATGATCATCTTCCTCATTGACAGTCATATATTCAGTCTTCTTGGCATTTAGATGTAGGCCGACTTTGTCTGCAGCATTCTCAATTGATGTTAGTAGATCCTGTGCACCACATATCAGATCAGCTGTTAGAGCTAGATCATCTGCGTAGTCAAGGTCTGTGAGATACTGACTTTGGTGACGTCTAGAACGCTTGGGTTTGATGGTGAGTCCTTTTTCGTTCATAATGTCAAGACTCTGTCTGAGGATGTAATCAACCACGACTACAAAGAGATAGGGAGCAAGAGTATCTCCTTGGAGGATTCCAGTAGTTGCTAGGAACTCCTTTGTGGGCCCATCCATGGTCTGCACAAAGCTCATCTTGGACACCGTAGTTGGCGAGAATATGCAGCATTACATTCCTGTTTACACTGTCAAAAGCCTTGGAAAAATCTACAAACACAATTGAAGCTTTTCTCTTGGAAATTCTCAACTCTTCTATGATCCTTCTGAGGGCAAGTATCCGAGGTAGTGCCGATCTGCCCTTGCGAAAACCGTTCTGGTTCCGTCTGAGAATGGAATCTATGTGAGGAGTGATTCTGTTGAGCAGCATGGAGTTGTAGATCTTAGAGGCCAGTGGTGACAGTGTGATTCCTCTGTAGTTTTGGGGTTGTTGGAGGTCGCCTTTCTTTGGTAGAGGAATGATGAATGATGATGAAAAGGCAGCTGGTTTGTTTCCCATGTAGGTGTTGTTACAAAATTCTAACAGTTGATCATGGAATAGTGGATTCTTCCAGACTACTGCAGGAATGTTGTCGGGAACAGGTGTCTTGGTGTTGTTCAGTTTCTTCAGGCAGATCTGAAGCTCCTCTATAGTGAAAGGTCCAGTCATTTTTACACACTTGGACTCCTCAAAACATGATAATGAGCTTAATCGGTCAATGCATATGCGTGAAATGACAAATTAGTTTACACCCACAGCACACAGCATACAGTCACATTGGAAAAAGCAATCCCTATGTGTCCCCCTGCTATGTAGGCGATACAAAAATCAGATTAATATTGTACAAAACCTGCTATTTGTTTTCAGCAAGAAATTGGAAGGTACAACTCGAAATTATTACAGGAGTAGATCGGGGAAATTACAAATGTACCGATAACAACATTGCAATGAATGCCAAGGTGTTTAAAGTACATGTACATGTAGAGTATTTTTTTAAGATTCATGTAATTCTTGCCCATCATGGAAATTTAAGCTGCCTTCCAGTTGTAAACGTGATGGTCTATAGTAACGAGACCCATAGAAAAGTTAAAGGCCATCTGCTCATGATCATCAGGACTAGTAGAGTATCGGGCATGGTAAAAACGATGTTTATCGGCAAAAGTAAATTGCCATTTTGTGCGTAAGAAATTTGCGCATCCATCAGTTTTTGAATAATAAAAATAAATTACTCAAAAAGTATCACACGGGGACTTTCTTTTTGTTTTTTTTTTTTTTTTTGCTGAGTGTACAAGCGAACGGGTGTATTTCCGCATGCGGGGATTCAAGCGGATTGGTGTACTACCATATGCCGCTACAATATATTACAGTAATACACCAATTTGTGCTCATGTTAATACCTGAATAAACCCTGTATAAACCTATGAAGGCTGGATCACGACGAAAGATCGCATAAAAACCTGCCTGAGTGTTGCAAATTCAAAAACGATCTTTAGAGTATTCGTACAGCCCGGTAATAACAATTATTATACTCCATGGGATCAAAGAGAGAAAGATGCTTGCATAAGGACATTGGTTACGCATATCGGCGAAGTAACTGATTTCTGCGCAGTTATTATTGTCTAATTATACCTTTCAATAATCTGGGGTATGTCGAGTGCAAAAGTTGCACATTTGATTGAAATATCACAAACAAATACTTAAAAAAAAATTCTTTTCCTAAATATCAGTGACCAGTATATGTACATCATGCTGCATTGAATCGAGTAAATAATAGCACTGTTGATATCCAATAAATCCGCTTCGGTATGCAGTGGATAAAGCACTTCAAATTATTTTTTATCAGGAAGTACAGAGCCATTGTTATTACCCATACAGTTGAAACAGATTTCAGGTGCTCATCACCCGATTAAGATTGAGCTATTTTTTCATGACGCAAAGCACAAGATACTTGTCCTCTTTCACGAATAAATAAACCTTAGGCTTCTACTGTGCGTTCAATTAACTTTGACCGTATATTTCATCATTTTTCCGAAAAGGAAACAAATATGAACAAAATATCATGAAAGAAAGTTGTTTGGCAGACTGTGACCTAACATCTTTGTGCAGAAACAAAACTTAACTTACAGTAACTTGCGCATAACCCCATTTCTATTCAATTTACCGTGTTGTTAGCATAGGTCGCTAGACCCCTTCTTTTGTATTTTTCTAAATAAATGGTGGTAAATTGAAGAGAAATGAGGTCCAGCCATAAGTTATCATGGATCTTGGTTCTGCACAAAGATATTAGGTCACAGCTTACCAAGCAACATATCCACCATGAGTTCTGTTCACATTAGTTTCTTTATTCAATAAATGATGAAATATACAGTTAAAATTATTGAACTCACATTAAGAACCCCAAAGTTTATTTTAATCGCGAACGAGGCCAGCTCAATTCAAACTGGGTAGACGTTTCATATAGAAGTCCCAAGTATACAAATGAGGTATTGCTATTGATTCCGCCCTGCGCTACTGAACAACATCATACAGAGCATGACAGAATCAATGGCAATACTTGGGATTTCTATGTGAAACCTCTACCCTAAACTGGGCGGGGATAACGAGTCTATAACGCCTGACATCTTTTCAAATGCATGGCCAGTAACAATGGCTCTGCAGTTCCAAACAAACAAAGGGGAATCTGAAGTGCTTTGTCCCCTGAATACCAGGTGGATTTACTTATCAATAATGCCATTATTTGCTTGAGTCATAGTGTATCACTGATATTCAGAAAAGAAATTGAGATGACATTTTATTAATTTTCATGAAAATGTGCAACCTTTACAGTTGCCATAACCAATAAATGGTAATTATAATATTTATTATTATTTATAGTGGAAAAATGGTTTACTTCCGCGAAGTATGTAATCAAAATGATTTTTTTTTTCATTTGATCCCATGGCCAAGTAGATTTGATTCAAGGATTGATCAATGCGCCTATTCTGTAGTAAATTATTAATTCACAATGCAGAGAGTGTCAGTATAATAGGCTATGGTACATGATACAATGTTGGCCTTTTAATTAAATATTCGTGCTCTAGACCTGGGGATTACTTATTTCCTTCACTAAAATTAAAACAATATTATTTTAACCAGGAAAA
This sequence comes from Ophioderma brevispina, assembly GCA_023653785.1. NCBI lineage: Eukaryota > Metazoa > Echinodermata > Ophiuroidea > Amphilepidida > Ophiodermatidae > Ophioderma > Ophioderma brevispina. The sequence goes on from JAMKCH010085274.1 coordinate 84,075, forward strand.
GCTTTGTCCCCACATGAAAGGGGTGCACATTATTTAGAAAAATGAATAAAATGCCAACTCAATTTATTTCTAGAATACAGACTGTCCCAATAAAAACTATACAATCAATCAAAAATAATTAAAAAAAACCTGTGCATTTTTGCCAGATATTTTGAATTGATTTGTTAGACAAGAACCTAAGCTAAATCCTCGCTTTTATTTCATCCAATTTGATGAACCCTAAGCGGAGATATTGTCAGTTGAACACAGAGGATGAAATACCACTTGGGCCAGTTTCACTTGAAGGTTCAATAAACTAAAGGTATAAGGTGTGTAGCACCATTGTGGTATTAAACCCTTTTCAAACAAAAGAATATTGTACAGATCAGAGTGAATGTACTATCATGCATTGAACTAATCAATATATTACTTTTCAGTGAAAGCACCAGAAATTATTATGTTGTGGATGAAATGAGGGACTCACTCACAGGGGGACAATAATCATGAAATGCATGGAAATTTGGGGAATTTGACTGCCGAAACAATGTAACAAGTCTACAGCAAGTTGTGTGGACAACGCTTGTCTACAGCTTGTTGTGTGGACAACGCTCTAATGTGGAGGGACAACTTACCCTTCCCCTATTCCCCACTGCCTCCAAGATGCCAGGGAGGAATATGACGAAGAAAGCAGTGTTCAACAAAGAACAATAAAGGAAAGGATGGTTGTATTCAAAGGTCTCAGTTTACTTTCAACAAGGGTGTTTTTATGGTTCTACCTTTTGCTGAAACCTGGATTAAAGCTGAGACAACAAGACTGTTTGGAATTGAATTTCCCAATGCTACATGTATTCATTAGCAATTGCGACATTATTAAGTTATAAATTATGTTAAATCACAAGAAGCAGCACTTTATACTTACTTTTTATTTAATTTTCAATAAAGAATGTCTTGAAGGTGATTTTCAAAGGCAACTTTGTTGATATCAGAATAACCGAAACTGGCCCAACAGGTTTTTCAACTGTCTCAGATAATTAGCCATAACTCCTGAACCAGACCCCCAAGTTACACCAACTAAAAATCTCATGAAAGCTGGAACACTCCTAAAAAAAGAATCAGTAAACTCCAGTTGAGATGAACTTAAATTTTTGGCCAAAAAATTAATCTTTGATTGTATAGTTTATTTTGGGACAGTCTGTATCAGTGACCAATGGATATACAATGGGGCTAATGATACTCAATAATCTGCCCGGAACACACTTCACATTCTTTTACATCTGGTCCATTGTTATTGTGCACGCAGTTGAACAGATTGCGAATGTTATGTCCTTGCGAGTTCTTTCCTCGTTCGCGATAAAAGAAATCTTGAGATTCTACTGTGTGTTTCATTAACTTTGACCATATGATTAATATTTTTTTTCGAAAAGAAAATGTAAAGGGACAAAATTCATGAAAGAAAAGCCCATGGTAAGGGCTGACCTAATTTGTGCATAACCTAAATCCACAAGTTATTGTCTTTAAAACCCTATTTCTATTCACTTTACCAAGAAAGCCAATGGTATTCAGCGACCTACAGTTTAAAAATCATGAGCGAGGTGAGTATGTTGCCTTTTATGTTATGAACAGATACTAGAGCTCAATACGGGGAGGTAATAACACCTGAGATAGCTTGAAATCTTTTCACCAGTGTGGGCAGTAACAATGGACCTGCATACCTGATGAGAAAAAGATCATCCGAAATGTTTTAGGTTGATTGTTGAATACAATTAGCTCTATTGTTCGCTTCAGTTTACGTGTACATATTGGTCACTGACATTCTGTAAGTAAATTGAGTTGACGTTTTATTCATTTTTCTAAATAATGTGCAATCTTTTCATTTGGGGATACAACTTTTCCTGGTTTACATAATATTTTTAAGATTTTAGTGAAGGAAGTAAGTTATCCCCAGCGTTGTAGCACGGAAAGATGGTTAAATCGCGAACGTATCACGGCTTATAATGTCATTTGTATGGCCAGAGAAGATGAGAAAGAAGGAGATGGTTCAACCGTTACTTCAAAATATAAACTGTTCATCCGCCTATTCATCTTAATTGCCCTAAATCCGATTGATTGGATCAAAGAACTGCACTACTTGCTGGAGAACATTACATGCACCTGTCATTAAATCCCAGAAATATTCCAATTACTCAGTTGTCAACTAGTATTTGCACAGAGACTATATATGGTCGTGACCAGTACAGCGAAACGTACTCTTCTGTATCACTTACAGACAACTTTGACCCCAAATTTTCAAAGCATTTTGACACTTTGGACACTTTCTGACACAAGCAGGTTTGTGGTTGGAGTGAATTCAAAATGCATTTATTTAATCGTTCATCATATCATATTTCACAGGTAATACACCGTGATATGTTTTAAAATTAGGTGATAATAAAACAACATCCTTATGACCTCAAAACATTAAATCAAGGTTAGCGTACCGAAAAAGGATTGATTTTGCTGTTTTCTTTCGTTAAAAAGTCACTGTTATTCTCAATTATTTCGCCAACGAATAAAATAAATAATTATTGGTCAGAACAAACGTAGAATTCCTTATTAAAATTAATAAACTGTTTTAGTAGCAGTTTGTCAATTACTTCCTGTTGTGAAACTTTCCCGACTGGCCAAGCTTGAGTCGGATGAACAGATTACTTCAAAGGGCCAATCGAGCAGCCCTTGAAGTTTCAAACACAATGAGCCGGTGAATGAGAGTAATCCTGGGTAATCGGATTTCAAAATCGAGCCATCTCCTTCTTTCTCATCTTTTCTGGTATGGCCAAGCTGCAGTTGGAGATGGAAATTTATTTGCATCCTTAGAATTCTGACTTTGGAATTTGTAAGATTTCTTATTATCCAGTTATTTTTTTTTTGCTTTTTTGCTTTAGTGGACGTACTTAGACCAGATATTTGCTCATGCTATAGTCACTCCTAAATTCGCGATATGAGCCATGAACGAGCCTGCTCGTTTTGATCAAGACAGCATCAGGATGACAAATTAAAGCCGAATAAGGGAGTGGGGGTTGTCCTTTAATTAAAAGTCGTGACTCATCCTAAAGCTTGACGATGTGGTTGTTTAATGAAATGACAAACAAAAACAGCAAACATGTTTATCATATCGTAAAATTTTAATAGCTTCTTATTTTGTCAATTTTCTTTCATAGAAACGGCATAAGTTACTGATGTTGCTATGGATGGCTGTCATACAAACAAAATGAAGCGAATTTACCTGTGGGCCAACAGTCGTTGGGTACAATATTTTTTTGAAATGCCTGAGCAATGTTCCAGACGGTTCAAATCATCCATGTATGTTTACGTCGTGTTGCCTTTACGGGTTGGAGTCATTTCTATCCAAAACGATTAAACAAATAACAGTGAAAGTCAAGAAGAAAACCATCTGTCGGAATGTCCTTTTGTTTTACGAATGCGTCAACGACTACTTACAGCTGGGCGAAAACGCAATTGGAAAATGGATATCCTGTAATAAGTACCGCGAGAAACATCATCTGTAAAGACGTACCGTATTCTTTAGGTGGTAATCATGATCTAAATACCGAATGATTCCTCCACAAACACGTTCTTGATACGCATCCTTCATAGGAGGTTACCTGTCATGGAAAAACACTATCGGCGATTTCTTTCACCAAATCTCAAGAATGTATGTGGCTATTACAATCAGTTTCTACAACTACAAGGAACAGTATGAAGTTCCAAACATCTGAGTAATCATCCGAACTGGGAGACTTCCAATCCGGTGTCTTCTTCGACGCTGACGATCGTTTGAAGCACCCTAGCCCCGATACTGTCACAGACTGCTGCCCGCGGTTGGAATGCCTTTGCCTGACGAAATGCTCCAATTGCAACCGGTCCCGTGTCGTAAAAACTGGTAAGATTTCCAGTCCGTTGCTCGAGGTGTGTCTACAAAATACTGGGGCTATTACTCGACCGCAATGGAGAGTTCGCAGTTCATGCACCACCGAAATTACCAGGAGAGTGGAACTTTGATGCTGACTATTGAGTGTGGCAATATTGCATGCCGTACTATGAAAATTGTACGACATGCGGAAACTTTTGCCCATAAAGGATGATGTAGGCATTCTTGATGATGGAATATGCCATATCTCTTCTGCTGGAATAGGCGTTTTTTAATTAATAACGATATCTCGCCCATAGCACAGACTGTCTTATCTGACATTTTTTTTTTTACTTTTTTGAGATATTTTGCATGTGGTACTTATAATGTTATGGTCTATAAATGCACAAAGTTACAATAATTAGTGACCTAATTCTGAGATATTAAAGGCACTATCAGCGATTTTGTTAAATCAGAAAATCGTAAAAAAAAATCATCAAAAATCAGATTTTGGCATGCCGGTAACAAGTCAAGTATAGGTATCCTTAAATACCTGCAAATAATAGGACCAAAAGCAACCTAATAGTAATAATAATATTTTAAATTTTAATATAGCGCCTCTACAAAGAAACCAAGCGAGTTTTACAGAAAACAATGCAACTTTGAGGCAGCAGCTATACAGCGCCAATAGCAATCATTCACACAAACAACGACCGAACACAAAACTAGGAAAGGAAGGGGAAGGACAATAAGGACAAAATCAGAATTTTAGGCATTGGTGTCCGTACGACACTTAATACAACCGTAATGAATGGACTTCTTATCTTTGAACACATGCCGTCTTCTTCGTTTTCTTCTTCAATTATTCCGTTGAGAAAAAGTAACATTGAAAATTCTACAGGCTTATCCTTCACTTTCAAACTATTTCTGGCAAATTTCAAATATTTTGACCCTTTCGGAAAAATCACTGCTAGTGTCTTAATTAAAGGAATTTTGATAATAAGCTCAAAACTGCATATCGCGATTCACATACGTCGTAGTACATTCAAGAGGCGTATATTAAGCTGTCGTTTACCAAGCTGTTTACCGCTTTTCACTACAGATTCTTGTGCGTCGTATCTCTCTCGCGGCTCTGAACAGACGTGTTTCACCTCGAGAATCTATCTGAATGCATTGGCCATAACGGTGATGATGGTGAATGAAAAGTCGCGGTCGTATGTGAAAATACGCTTTTTTGCGGTTCACATACAGACTTATGGCTATCAGAATTAAAATTGCACTTTCAAATCAGCCAAGGTTAAAACTAAACTCTTAAATGTTTTCCAATTGCAAAATTAAAAAGTTAAATTGTAATGTTTTGAAGCGCAAGTCTTACACCCCTATTCATTTCATATATGTAATGGTATTACAACACATATTACTGAACGATGCACCATGTCACAGTGTACAGTGCGTGTGGTGTCTCTTTGGAAAAAATAATATTTGGATTATCTAGACACCTTTTATTATTGTGAACCCACATAAATATTCTCATTATTTTCAGGAGTCTTGACCCTTGGTTTTATTCTAAAGGAGTTTTGTTCCGCAAGGGTAGTTGCGTCCGAAATTTTTTTTTCGATAGGACTTTTAGTTAGTCTAGTCGAAATCTTGTTTTTATTCCGAAAGGTCGTGTTCCGACTTTCGGAACACGGCCCTTCGGAATAAAAACCTTTAGACCTTTCGGAGTAACGCCTCCCGTATATTTATACTTCGGACCAACGACCCTTCGGGACAAAAACCTTTCAGACCAAAGACCGTTCGGAACATAGGATTGACCCCTACATACACAGCCACTGTGACAGCCAATATGACACACAACAAATGCTACTTTATGATTTATTAATATTATTTATCTAAGCAGCAAATTGGGAGATATTTCCCAATCCCCCACACACAAACTAGTGCTATTTTTGTTACTTGGAGATCATCTACACGTAAAACATTTTCCATATTGCGTATATATTCTGTCTCCAAGCTGGAGCAGCCAGTGTGTACACGAAAAAACAACGCCTTAGAGCATGATTTTGGGGGAGGGACAGTGAAAATCCAAAATATGTCAAGTCTCTTATCCCTCACCATGCCCATGGTACAGCAAAATTGGAGCGTATTTAGGAGTAGAAGAATACGTAATTAGGAGAGAGATTCAGCATGAACGAATGGATTCAAGAAATGAGGCTGCGAAAGCAAACTGGATGGTTGGCAATAGCAAAATAAAGTAACGTATGAGGAGAATGATAGGCGATTTAAAACCGAAAAGGAAAGTCTTCATGGATACTAAAGACAAAAGTTAGAGCTAACAGCAATACATGGACAGCGGAAAAGGAAAGAGAAAACAGATAGATATGACAAATCAAGATCAATAGCTCATGTTTTGAGATTAAACTTTTCGATGAATCCGTCAAATTTCGGCATGATAATTGGATATAAGTGGCATTGTTCTTGTCTTTTCATTTCTTAGGAGACCGCATATTTCAGCCATCGGATGACTTGTGTCTATAGATCACTGTGCAGAGAATGCCTTAGGTGAAACACTCTGCCACTCCGTGGCGGGGACGGTCAACAAGAAATTGTTTCAACTTCAAGATTTCCGCAAGTTGCTCTTTGCCTACAAGACCTCGAAGTAAAACAAGTTCATGAGTTATGTACATGGCCATGGCCACAATGCTACTGTACTGACACTGGATCAAGCGATGACCAAGTTTTGCTTTAAACTGACCTTGAAATCTTTACTCCAACACAGCGCGGCTGTACTCTCCCAGGTTGTGGGCACTATCCACACCTTTAATCAATCCAATTTATTGTTGAAAATCTACTTCACCCAGCGAATTAGCCATCTACGCTGGTAAATAAAAACAACGCGTCCTTGACATGATCGATGCAAAATGACATGACCGGAAATCATGTGCACACGCTACCACCTGACGCTACCTACTTCCGGGGGGGGGTACATAATTAGTGAGCCTTGGCCGTCACGCGGCAATATGCCGTCGTGTATTAGACCGAACATGGCGGGCCACCGTAATGATTACCAAGACGGGTTTACCTAGTGGGTTTAGTGTACGCATGCGGCGTAATACTGTCTCGTTACCAGGTTGCACAGACATAAACTGCATTAGGAATCCGTTTGTTAAAGGGATTCGCAGCGATAATGCGATAGAAATAAAAGAAAAGATGTGGAAATGAATTTTTTACGCTTATAATCAGTGAATAAGGGTCTACAATGAAAACAAACCACCCAAATGTGAAAAAATAGTATTATATTTGAGGAAATTTGTTTCATCCGTCTCCCGCAAATAGACTACAGCGACGGAATCTCAAAATGCCCACTAAACAGCTGATTGCGGTTTACACCAGTACAAAATAACCAAAGATCAATAATGTTTGTGTGAGGTCACAATGTATGTATGGTGCACAATATCACGCTGAAAATTTTTGATAATACAGCGGGGAGCTTTTTTGATATCAAGTCGGAATTTGATAGCACGTATAGAAAATTACACGATCAGATAAAAAGTACTGCCTTGTCTTAATACACGGATTTCAAGGCCAACATTTGAGGTTATGTTCGCATATCCATGCCAGAGTAACAAAAATGTAAAAATATGAATTTTGATGATTTTTTTTTTCGATGTTTGGATTAGCAAATCGCTGCTAATCCTTTAAAATCTAGTCCCCCAATGAAAGAATAAGGGCGGATTGATCCAAAGTGTGGGGGAAACTTGGAATGGAGTATTTGGACACCACAGTTTCGAGAGAGCGTAGATTGATGAGAATTGTTGTTTTTATTGGTTCCCAGCATGGTATAGTAATATAGGAGGAAGATTCTCAGACTATAATAATCGGTTTCAAATGTGAACTTCAACTTTTCATTTGAGGTCAATTTTACACTTTACATCTACCCAACTTGACCTCATGTGACCTGGTATGTGACCTTTGACAAATGAGGTCCTATGTTGCACCTATGACTCAGGTTTGGGTTAAATCAACGAAGCATACAGGTCAAAATTATAATGGTCCCCCCCCCCCCCCGACAAAGGTACCTTTTCTGAAAGTTGCGCTCTTTACAGTACAAATATGTAAACATGTACACTGCAATGTGTATATGGAAAATGACAGTTTTGCTACATAATTTCTAGGCAGGTTGGGTACTCATTTGAGTAGCAATGAAAAGAAGATGACGATAGCCTATCAATTGACACCAAAACAAGTGGATACCTTGGGTATTCTGGGTGTTGTATGATGTCGGCTACTTTCTCCGTGTTTTCTCTTATTGGTAAAATCCCTAATTCACAAGATCAAATTTAATAATGAATGCAGGCAGAAGGTCGAAATTTGGTGCTAATGTTTTTATATGTAGATATTTAGTAGGTATAAGCTTCTTTTTGTATAGGGCTTCCTTAAAAAATGACAGTGCCTTTTACCACCGGGGTACCTGCCTAAAGTAAGTATACAATTAATGATACAAACACGAGTCGAGATAAACTTCCAGTCTGGATACTTCTGTTGGGTGATAAGCGAGTGAGCTTATTGGGCCTTACTTTTTCGAGATGAAATGTAAGGGCCAAAGCTTATCTCCAGATGATCAACCATGATGCCTGAGGTCTGAACTTGAACTGCATATCCTACGGAAACAAAATGGTGTCTTCCCACCATTTGTGGTGGGCACAGTATGGTGCACCTGCTGAATCAAGATATCGCCTGCATGAACTTTTGGGGACAGATTGTCCCCTGAATCATGCTGGCGAATGGCCCGCCAGAGTCACTGATATGACAGCCTGGTGATTTTTATTATGGGGATAATTTGAAAGAACCAAAGTTTGTAGTCTCACCGCGAAACTTCAGGAATCGCGAGCCAGCACACTGAGGTGGAAGTCTTACGTGGTGATTCTGCAATTGTCAGACGGGCTGTGTAGCTGCATGCGACGCGTTGAAAACTTTGTATCGAAGGAGAGGCGGACATGTGAAGGTGTTGTGCATAAGTCAGGTAAGTACGCAAACTAAACATCAAATTATAATCATATTATCTTTATGCGCTGTTGTTCCCAACAAGTGGGTTTGACATGCCAGTTTTCAATGTGTCAATGAGGCATGACTGGAGAAATAGCGGCAAGGGTTCATTTGAAAGCTTACACTGTTTATAATTTATAGAAAATAATTATTATAGTATACGGCGCAGAGTTGTCATATAAACCCTTTGTTTCAGGATTAAGTTTTTTTGGTGACCCCTCTGTTTAGTTCCAATATTTAATCATTAGGCGATTAGAACAAGGTTCACGCATCCGGTTTGGTGAAGCATCTATAACTAGTCTTTATCAAGGCTTTGCGCTACTTGTTTGGGGATTTTTTGTTTTGTTGTTTTGTTGTTTGTTTGTTTATTTGTTTGTTTGTAGGACCTTGCATGATGCGCTAATAGCGCCTCTACAGGCGCGGATCCAGGGGGGGTGCCGGTGGTGCCTTGGCACCCCCCCCCCCCCCGAAAACGCCGGGAATTTTGTGAAGGATACATTCTACAGAAGAAAAGAAAGAAAGACAGAGGAGATGCCACTGTTTGAGAAAATGACGTGATCGTCTATTTTAGACAATTTTTTCAAAAATTCCTTGCAACGGCAAGCACGTGCACCAAAGACCCACCAAACTCATTGAATTTAGAAGCGAAATTATACTTCGCAAAACAAAAAAAAATAGGACTTACGCCTTTTCCCGTGATGGTCTTTTCTCAAAACTTAACGCGCGGACAGAGAGACAAGACGAGCAGGGAATTTTGTATTCTTTGGAGCTTTGAGTCTCTTGCCAGGAGGAAGGCAATGAGGAAGACTGTATTTACTGTCAATCTTGATGTGAAAAGCGTGGAGGGAGTTTCTCAGTAGTTGCTTTGTCCAGATATTTACGTATTTGACCAACCTTCTCAGAGCAAAAGGATGCCCCTCGAGATGTTATGAATATGGGGGGTGACATGTTTAGATGACAGTCAAAGATGGCACCAAGATTGCGAACAGTTTGAACAGGAGTAACTTGCGAAAAACGGCCGTGAGATGAGAGATTTGGGGGGTACTATTGGACATATTTGGAAGTAGTACATGTAGTACCTATGTCTTATGTCATTTAAAATGAGGGTAATTGGTACACATCAGGTTTTGATGTCACAAATGCACTGCCCAATTTATATAGCAAGTGGGCGCAGTTAGGTTTCATCTGACGGAAGGTGGTATCGCCAGCGGAGATGCCACACGAGAGACCATTGTGCACAATGATATCCTCAACAGGGGCGTATACGCAACACAAACATAATGGGGCCTCAGCAGGAACCCGGGGCATGCCCCCCAGATCATATACATCGGGCCCGATGCTCATCCAGCGATGTTTGAAAATGCCAAAGTTGAGCCAAATAAACACATTATCGTTTTAAAAATCAAATAGGTTCTTATTTTCTTGAAATCACTTTGTGAAAACACTCCGGACTTATTTACCATTGCTGTTTTTTGGTTACCTTAACATATGGATGCTTGGAATGCTCCGTTCAATAGTGAGGGGGGGTGGAGTAGTGCTTTAATGTAATAAATACTCAATCAGTAAACAGAAGCTGACCAATTCCCATATTACTTCAAACAGAAATAATTAGTGTTGAAAAAAATACTGTTGCATAGACCACAAAGAAAATTCGATCGCCGCTATGTTTTTTTTTTATTTTTTGCCGTGTTTTTCTTTATCACAACTTTCAGGTTGTTGATAGCAGTGATTTTGATTGCAAAAGATTGTGCGTATATTACTTTTTAGCCTATTTGGTATGATGTGAAATTTAAAGAGGACCGGGTAAAGGAGTAAAGGGGGCCAACATTTTTGGGACGTAATTACGGCGAATCGGCAACTTTCAGGCCGCATATTGGTTTAGAGAAATAGCAATCATCGGTGCGCCGGAAAATGGGGAATTGCACGTTTTCTAAACACCGATTCTCTTAGATTTGTTAGAGGGCGCTCAAATAACTAATTTCTGACAGAAAATAAAATATCAAACCACAAGTTGCAGCTGAAGAATTATAATACATCGTGCCAACTGTCATCCTATACGCTTTTTCAAGAAAACTGCCCGACAAAGGTTTTTGATCTTAGGCCTGTTTACGAAATGCGACAGAACACCCCCCAATCCTTTGTCAACATTAATGTTTATTTTTTTATATTTGTTGAGTTCAATATGCTTTTGCCAAACCCTTTTTCATAAAGAATTTACAACTGACTGACTGCCACTCTCGAAAAAATGTACGAAGAGGTTCTAAACTTGTCCTCTGTATGACCTCGTAGGTCTTCAAAAACGTACTAACAAGAGTCTTTAACCTCCTGTACGCACCTTTAGGTTCTGTTGGAACCGGTTGGTGTTCTCAGATTTTAATAATCATTTTTTAGGGTTGCATTCTTGAGTGTTCCATATAGAGAGAAAAGGTTCTAAGTGCATTTTTTTTTCTGAGAGTGTACTAAACTTTAAATGCTTGTTTGGCATTTGGATTCTCAGTATTGTAAAAAAAGATAAGTCTTCAGATTATATAACCGCGTCTCCCTGGGACCTAATTCCTGACATTTTCAATGTTTAATAGAAAGGGCATTCATTGAAATAACTTTTCTCTAAGGGATCTAATTTGCCCTTCAGATATCAATTTGTTTATATGGCAGGCTTGTATGAAAAAAAATGGCAATTTTTCAATGGAAGAGCATTAATTACAATTTACATCTAACAATTCTACAAATATTTTTAAAAAAAAAAAAAAAACTCTCTGGGACTGAATTTAGACATTTCAATGAAAATGCAGTGTATAGACATTACTTACCTTAGACATACCTGAAGTTCGTTCATCCCTCGCTACACTGTGGGGTCAAAACCATATTAAATCGGCGCAAGTTTGAAAAAACCGTGGCGCATGAATTGGAAGTTGGCGTTTTCACAAAATTCAATACCGTTAAATCGAATTTCTTTTCTTAAAATTTAAGAACTTTCACATAAAAATAAAAAGTCTATGCAATTTTTGGATTTCTTAAGTAATTGTAATAATTTCAACTAGAAATTGTTTTACGAGTTCTAGTCAAACACCATGTCGCAAATAAAAATTAGTTTCATTTCATGTCATTGTTTCCTGTTCAGATGGCCAAATTATTTGAAGCATATATATCAATACAATTATAAGTCGCATGTATTGGAAATAGGCACATTGAATAGATTGATTAACTTTGGCCTCATAAAATATAATTTATCTGTCGCACACACTAGTGAATACCTACGTTACCACGTACAGTAATAATGATATTCCGCGTTTGTTACAGATGAGAAATTAGCTTAATTTACTTAAATATATATTTCTTGTTGGTCGCCATACGACAGGC